>JAJPUD010012354.1:0-31233 GCA_023553655.1 Myrmecobius fasciatus | reverse complement strand
AGAGAGAGAGAGAGAGAGAGAGAGAGAGAGAGAGAGAGAGAGAGAGATGAAATTCATAGGAGATTTAGAATAAACGTTAAAAAATTTACATAGAAAGTAAATTGAATTAATGATACAATAGTGATGAATTATAACTTAAAAGATGATTCATACCAAAAAGTATTTCTTAGGTATCTTCTTCGAACAGAGTTCTATTCTAGGCAACAAGAGTTAGAAATGACAACAATTATATAGAATTACTACTCTTAGATGTTTCTGTCTTAATAAAATGGGTGAATTAAAATTGGATAATAGCTTAAGCATGGAAGAAAATTAAGAAGTAGTTTGTAAACTGTTTCTTCCATGAAGGATTCTATATCCGGGATCTCTTTCTAACACAAGGAAAAAAAAAATTCTAGTTTAGGAAACAGGAAGTTTCAGCTGGATCACTTATAAAGTATGAATAATTCTTCCTCTATTTACCTTACAGCAATATTATCACAATTAACTACCAAGTATTTATTAAGCTTCTACTATGTATCTGGCACTCTGCTAGGTTCTGGATACACAAGAATAAGAAATGTAACAATTTCTACTCACAATGAAATTACATTCTGATGGGAGAGGCAAGTTTAATAATCTCTGTATCTACATAAATATATATTCATAGAGCAACAGATATATTACATTATATATTACATATATGTGTACATATAATTTTTAGTGTGCATACATACATATATCTAGCTAACCATATATCTACATTGCATAGATGGATATAAATATTTAAAGCATTTTCACATCCTTCCCCAGTTTAGAAAGAATGTAAAAGAGTTCCAAAGTAAGTTTTAATGACTTTTCAAATATAAGCAATTAACACCTAGAAAATAAGTTCTAATTTTTCTTCTATAATTAATCAATTAGATCTATTTCTGAATAGATACTGAATCATTATTTTTTTTCTGAAACAGTCTACGTATCATTATTAAACTATAAATTTCTATTAAATACCCTGCAAATATTGATATTTGATAGAGCTCATTAAAATGTCTTTTAAGAATGATTTTTTTTCACAAGTACATTTTAAATGGAAATGTTTACGTTATTCTACCTTCTTTTACTTTACCATTCTTCAAACCTCAATCAGGAAACAAAAATCTATTACTTTTGCAGAACAATAGTTGTTTCATTTCTAAAATTCCAATTTATTCAAGACAGCATACAAAACAATAAAGTGCAAATTTCAATTTCATTGGCCTTATGAATGTGCAATTGTGCATTGTGAGACTAAGCATATTTTATTTATCCTATGACTTTGTCTCTTTCTAGTATGAAAACAAAAAGGATATAAGAGTTTACTGACAATAGGTTAGAGGAAGATAAAGTAATGGAGTTTCTGGACAAAACAAAATGAGTTTACATGACCAAAAATATTTTATACAATTTTGATATTACTTCTCTGAAGCACAAAAAAGCCTAAATAAAAGATTCAATGATTCCAAGACAATTCCAAAAAACCATGATGGAAAATGCTACCCATAAGCAAAGAAAGAATGCATAATTATTTTCACTTTTTTTGTGGCTTTGCCCTTTTATTCTGTTCCATCTTTTGCTATCATGACTAATGTGGAAATCAGTTTAATGTGACTGCACATATATAACCTGTATCAAATTATTAGGCTTCTTGGATAGGAAGAAGAAAGAAAAATTAAAAATTCAAAGTTTCATAAATATGAATGTTGAAAACTACCTTTAAATGTAATTGGTAAAAAATAAAATACTATTTATCAAAAAAACAATAATGATGATTATAGAGTTTTAAAATATGGAAAATGCTTCATAAAGATTCTCTTTCACATACACATACACACACAATTCTGTAAGGCAAGTGCTGTTCTTATCTCCATTTTAAAGATATAGAAACTGAGGCAGGCAGAAAACCTCTGCCTGGTTTGGTATAAAGTTAAAATGAGATATGCCAACATATATGTGTGTATTGGTGAAGATACATACAGAAAGAGTTATTTATACCTTTCTATACTGGCTGCATTATTGTTCCTCTTATTATGTAAATTTCTTCTTTCTTTCTATTAAATTAAAAATCTTTCTATTAAAATCTTTTATAAAGAAAATGAAATGCTTTCAAAGAAAAGCCTTTAAAAATGATGGGCACTATATTTGAGCAATCCTGGAGGAGGACCTCTAACTTTTGATGCAAATAATTCAGTTGACATAATTTGAAGGGAATCTATCAGATTGCCAATTATTTCCCACAACTGCATTTTACTCTTTGAGAACACTAAGTCAATGACACAAAGGCTGGTCTCAATGCCAGGAATACCTGGATTCCAAATCCACTTCAGATAGCTATTGACTATGTCATTCTGGGCAATAACTTATCTAATGGTAACCGTCTGGGTTCCTCAGGTCATTTTCCATGACTGTAAGCTTCTGAAAAGATGCTTGTCTATAGCAATAGAGAGTTCCACACTTTGAAGCTCCCTACCCATATAAAACCATACTAGGTACAGTTTTTTTAAAAAGTAAAATGTGTAATATTTAATATGAAACTTCCACCCTGGCTCCCACTTCCAGGCAGCCAGATATATTACATCTCATTTCTCCCATAGGGTCTTTTATTTGGGGATGTCTAGGTTTCTATTAGGTGCAGTGGAAAGAGTTCCAGTCAGAGAATTATGAGCTGGGTAACTCTGGAAAAGTCACTTAACTCCATTTGCCTCAATTTCCCTATCAATAAATGAGTGGAGAAAGAAATGGCAAACTATTCTAGTATTTTTGCCGAGAAAACTCCAATGGGGTCATGAGGAGTCACACATGACTCATGAAACTGAATAATAATATATTTTTGAAAAAAGACTTTGTTACTTACCCATGATCTTCCCTCAATTCTAGCAGGGGGTGCCATTTAGCAACTAACAGTTATATTAGTTGTTACATAGGAATATTTATTTCAAATGCAAGTTCACATATATGCAAACACTCTCCAACATATTGAATTTAAATTTTCCCATTGTTCCACCTCAGTCTCTAGGGAAGGAAAGGATATTTAGATTGACATCTTAGCTCTGTTCAGGTGGAACATATTTACAAATTTCAAGTCCAAAATCTCTTGAAGCAGGCTCAAGTCTCAAGTACCCTAGCTTCTCCTATCTTTTCCAGTGGGCTTACCAGCTGCAAGAGCAGTCTAAAATCCAGGCTTCAAGGTCACAATGTATTGAACTTTTGTATTGAACTGTTTATATCTAGAAACTAAGAAAGATAAACCAAACAGACAGAAACAGAAACAAACTCAGGTCATTTTCTTCCTCATGGGATTAAAAAGGGCACAGGGGAGGTAGGAAGGGATAGAAGGATTTCTTCCCACTTCCTGTTTCAATTCCTGTTTCCTAGGCATGAGTGAATTTTGTATAGTTTTCAGCATCTATAAGCAACAGAAAAGGAAGTACATTTAATATAGAATAGCTCTTTCTCTTTTTAAAGGCAAACCACTTTCTGGATGTAGAAATATCTAAGGGAAACTTTTTCTACCTATATCCCTAGAGTGGACACACAGGATGCATGATCCCTCCAAGTCAGGAAATCTGACAATATTCAAGTCAATTCCCTTATATTAAGCTGAGGAATATTCTTTATTGTTTTTATAATTAGTGTAACCATGAATATTATATTTACATATTATTCATTGGCAGATCTCTGTCCACAAATGCTACATGATTGTTCCATTAGAAATAAAATAAGGATCAACCATAACTAAAATACCTGTCTCAATTGAATATGGAGTAATATATATAATTTTGGCCACTGTTATTTATCTAGATCTTCTCAAGTAGTAAATTTCCTGTCCAAATAAAAATCTATTATGTTCAGAATATTTTAAGAATACATAGATAGTCTGTATATTATGTAATAGATGTAATTGATTACTTTTTTTAATGACTTGTAACTTTAATTGAAGCACTATTTAATAAGTCCCTTGGTGCCTAAGAGTAAGATTTCTTTCTTTTTGTTTTGTTTTGGTATAGAATAAAACAATGCATTTTAATGTACACTTTCTAATTATGTTTGTTTCTCTTCATATGTAAAAAGAGCACACACATATAAATATATATGTATAGATACATATGTATATATATGTATATATACATGTGTATATATGTATGATCAATAGTGTGCTCAGGACCATAAAAGAAGGACAGGGAGAGAAAGACCTTAACAAAGAATGTAAACAAATTAAGCCAACAGCTCACATAGAAGAAACATGAGCTAAGAAACTTTCAGCAATAGAAAATTTTTCTAGCTATAGATGGCTCTCTCCCAGTCCCTGCAGCTCCCACTCAAAAATTCTTTGTGGTTTCTCTTGACATATAAAAGGAGGGATGCATATAATAAAGCCTAGCAGCATAAATGGATAGCCTGAATGTCATCACTCATATTTCCAAGGTCACAACCTCCTTTACTTATTGTACTAGCCATGCTTCTTTTGGAAACCACTGTATAATGGATGAATCATATTTACACCTGATAGTGAAGATTAATGAAACCATGTCTTAGGAACAGAAGGTCAAGTGCATATCTTCCAGGACTCTGCAGAGTTATTGTTTCTTTCCTCCAAAAAAGTCATAAATACTGAGCTGTTATTTATTAAAAAACAAACAAAAAAACAAAAAACCCTCACTAAAATTTAGAGATCGTTTAAATAGAAATTTACTAAAGATATGCAGAAAAACTTTCAACTTTTTACTTTATTCACCTTTTTACACCAAAATGAATCTCATTTTGCAGTTCTGTAAAATGATGGCATTTTACTGCAAGACTTTTTTATTGTTGTGGTGGCAGCTATTGTTGTTTTGGCTTAGAAAAAACTATGCATTTTTGGTTGTAGCATATAGGTTTTATGCTATACTAACAGAGTAGAAGCCACAGAAATGGGAGTTTGAACACTTTCTGAAGATATGGCAACTTTTTTTAAGTTCACAAAAGGGAAGATAGATACTCCCAGACAGAAGAGCTCAGTGAGAAAGAAAGCTGCCTCTTGGCTAGGTATAATACTGTTTATTTTCTTTTAAAGTTCCAGTTAGAAAAAAAATGGGTGTGAGTGTACAGAAGCACATGGCAATGAAGTAGGGATATATTATTTTTTTTTTTATATTTCAAGAAAGTGTGTTTGACTAATGTGGCCATCCAAACATAAAGGGCAAATCAGACCTTTTTTTGGAGGATTTACATTTTTATCTTTCCTCTCATGAACTTCAGGCTATTTATAACTTTAGTAAATTGATAACAAATATGGCAATTTTCCTGTGAATTTAGTATTCACTGTGTATTTAGTAAGGACATTTTACCTCTCCTCATTACTCTTACTTCATTGAGCTCTACTTTTTCCATATATAAGGTGTCATGCAAATGTTCTTTAATGGAAGAAAACTAGCTTGGCAAGAATGAAAGTAGTTGGACATTTTGTATACTGCAAGTAATAAAACCTAAAACTATATTATAATAATAAAGAAACAAATTTTGTGAATTTGTGATTTCATCACGGAATTCTTCTGCAGATTGCAACTCCATCTTGTTCTAGATAATCTCCAAGGTCTCAATTCCCTTTATACCTGAGTTCTTATTTGACTCAATCCTTTAAAACCTTTATAAAAGAGCAGAAACAACTTTTGTTTATAGGACAAAGTACCAATGTATCACTCATTGCTTGAAAACTATCTTACATCATTAAAAAAGTTAGAAAAACAAAAAAGTAAAAAGGAAAGACCATTAACACTCCCCCCCCAAAAAAAAAATAGACAATCAGATCTCCTCCTGGATTTAGTTTTGAAAAGGAAATAAATCAGTCCAATATCTCATACCATGTTTTGTTCTTGGTTACATCCTACTATTTGACCCTCTCAGACATTACTTCAACTAGGCAAATTCAATCTGTTTGTATCTGTAAAAGTAATAAATAAAATAAAATACCTTTTTAGAAATGTCAAAAATCCTCTAATTTGTATTTTAAACTATTATAGAATTTCTTCCCCCTCCATTCATATTCTTTTATTGTAGTGCATATGGAGACTGTAACTTTACTGCTGATGGTGACTTAATAACAACCTTAACAATTCTGCCCAATAATATTGATGATTGGGGTGGTGCATTTTTTAAACAGAGGAACAAGTCTCTTATACTACTCAGTTGTTAGATCAGAATAATGGTGTTAGGACTTGGAAAATCTCCTTAAACCAAAAGAAGATGCCTTCTCTTTGCTCTATCAAATATATTTTTTCAAATCTGACTACAACTGACTGAGCTACAACACCTATTTAATGAAACCTCATTAGCAATTTTTTTCATTATCACTTTTCCCCCTGAATACCTGAATATTCTCTTTCCCAAAGCCCCTTGTTAGCAGTTCATTGGTACCTCATATTAGTATTAGTTCTTTACAGCTGCATTTTGCTGTCATTGTGCCAATATTTTAGCCACTTCAAGATTAAGTTATATATTCTTCACATAAGGTAAGGAAAAGACCTATTAAAAAGGACAATATTCACACATAGTTCTTTGTTCTTTTAAACCTCATTTGCCTAGTTTATGTTCCTTTCTCTTTTGAACCAAGGCAGGTTTTGAATGCTAATCATATAATACTTGGTCCAACAACAAACATTTGGGGTCATTAATTTTGGAAGCAAACACCTGACATAAATTTTCAAGTCCAGATGAATGGAGTTACTCAAGAGTATTTGAGTATACCCCTATGTATCAAGTATTGTAACTGGCCCATCTGTTCCTGATTAATATCATTTATATGCAAAAAAGTGTCTTGTATAACTTTGGGGTGGAAATTACACACTAAAAATATGACATAAATGAAGTCACACGTTTTTCTTGACTAGAAAATATGAGATTACTGACAACAAAGTCAATTATTCTCTTTTGTCAATGTCACTTTTATGGATGTAGTTCCTCTTACTATAATCATCTAGCATTTTCCTCTAAAATATTTTGAGAAGCCTTAATATGAGAATTATTGAATAGAAATAGTGATTTGAAACATAAGGAAATTCAAATAGAATAAAAATTTAATAAAATTATCATTTATATTCATCTGTCTTTCCTCATTCCCTTAGTTATTACTATTTTATATAAAATAATGTTCTAATATATTTATAGCAATTTTCTTTGTAGTGCCAAAGAAATGAGAACTAAGGGGATATCTATCATTTGAGGAATGGTTAATGTTAGTATGGTATTTTAAGATTTATAAAGTGCTTTATTATATTATCTTAATTTATCTTGCAAAAACTCTCAGTAGGTGCTATTATTCCCATTTTATAGATGAGAAAAATGAGATTGAAAAAAGTAAGAATTGCCCAGGATCTTACCCTCTGTAAATATCTGAAGTAAAATTAAAACTCAGATGTTCTTGACTATATGCCCAGCACTTGAAACTCTGAGCCACCTAACTGCACTTACTTTATTTATTTTAACTACATGTAGGTTAAAAATTGTTCCCTGAATTTAATGTCTTTTCTTTAGAAGTGAATGTTCTTGCTCAATGTAATTTTTTTTAAATAAAAAGATATAATATTCAGAAATTATTCTGAAAACAAGGTTCCTAGGAATCATGTATGGCATTAGCTTTACTAAATTATATGAGCTATTACTTCAGTGCCAGGATATCATACCCTTACTTACATATGCTCTTAAAACATTTGTTTTCTTTTTCTTTTCCACCTCTGAATCTTCGCAAGATATGTTGGGGTTTACAGACTTGATTTCCTTCTTAAGGACTTTGCATTAAACCAAAACCAATCTGATTCTCATTGTCCACCAACAGGTGGTAGACTAAGTCCCATTTGGTCATTGTTTGGATTTGGATTGACTCAGATTGAAAGTAAATAGCAATTATTTATGCTTTGGATAGAAACCCCTAAGATCTTTCCCTTCCAGATTTATTGATTTAGATTTTTTTAGACTAGGTGAAAGAGGAGATTCTTTTCCTCAATTGCCTTAAACACTGAATGGGTTTAGACTCAGTCAAATTGAGACCTCTTGAAGACCTTAGCTTAAAAAGACCAAGATGTCCCATTTCATCCTGGGTCATCTCCAGTCATCTTGATCTATAACTTTCCTCTGGATATATATGGCTCTGGAGGGGAAAGTGAGGCAAGTGACCTTGCAGCCTCTCTCACTTAAATCTAATTCACTCGCATATCATGGCATCATCAACCTGATGTCATGATCCTCTTCAAGAATGAAGGGCAAACAACAATAACAAGAAGTCAAAATACAAAAGAATTATTTTACAAAGCTAGGAAAATAATAACAAAATTCATCTTCGGGATGAAAAGGCAAGATTTTGTTCTCTAGAGATGGATAGTATTTTTCATTACAAATCCTTCAGAATTTCTTGAATTTTGTATTACTGCAAATAACTAGGTTATTCACAGTTGATTATCATACAGAGTTGCTATTATTATATACAAAGTTCTCTTGATTCTACTCACTTCACTTTGCTTTAGCTCACATGTTTTCCACGCTTTTTTTTTCTGAGAGAATCCTGTTAATCCTTTCTTACAGTACAGTAATATTCTATCACAACTTATATATAAGAATTATTTAGCAATTCCTCAGTTGATGAATATCCCCTTAATTTCCAATTATATCTCATTACTAAAATACTGCTATAAATGTTTTATATATGTATATATATATATATATGTGTGTGTGTGTGTGTGTACATATATATATATATATATATATATATACATATAAGTTATTTTCTATTTATTTGGTATACAGAACCCTTAGTAGTATTGCTTGGTCCAAGGATATGCATGGTTTTAAAATCTTTTGGGTGTAGTTCCAAATTGCTTTCCAGAAAACTTAAATCACTATACAACTTCACCAATGGTGAAATAGTATTGTGATTTTACCAACCCCACCAACACTTGTCATTTTTCTTTTCTGTCACATTAGTCTACTTAATAGGTCCTCTCTGTCAATATATACTTCTTCTAGCTGCCTTAACAATAAGAAAGATTTTTAAGAGTTACAAATATTTTTGTCCCTTGTAGGAATGTAAATAGTGTTTAACTTTATTGAATCCGTCATGATTTCTCTTTCCTCTTTACTATGTTCATGCATTTTTAGTATACAGATTTTTCTATTCAGCCCTTGTTTTTTCTTTTTTTAAATTTTATTTTATTATTTATTTTACTAAAGCTTTTTATTTGTATGACATATGTATGGGTAGTTACCCAACAATGATCTTTACAAAGCTTTCCATTACAATTTTTACCCCCAGTCCCCTCCCCTCCCCTAGATGGCAGGAAGTCCACTACATGTTAATAATGTTGAAATGCTTGAGAAGTTATGCAAGAAAAATCCTATCTACAAGAAAAAAATAGAATCAGAGAAAGGCAACACAATGCAAGCAAATGTCAATAGAGATCATGAAAATGTTAAGTTGTGGTCCATATTATATTTCCTCTCTCTGGGTGTATATGGTTTTCTTCAGTG
Source organism: Myrmecobius fasciatus (assembly GCA_023553655.1). NCBI lineage: Eukaryota > Metazoa > Chordata > Mammalia > Dasyuromorphia > Myrmecobiidae > Myrmecobius > Myrmecobius fasciatus. Next base: position 21,723 of record JAJPUD010012354.1, on the reverse strand, counting down.
AACAATTGGAACTGGTTTGAGACAATTCTTTGTTGCAGAAAGCCATGTCCATCAGAATTGATCATCATGTAATACTGTTGTTGCTGTGTATGATGATCACCTGGTTCTGCTCGTTTCACTCAGCATCAGTTCATGCAAGTCCCCCCAGGCATCTCTGAAATCGTCCTGCTGGTCGTTTCTTACAGAGCAATAATATTCCATAACATTCATATACCATAATTTATTCAGCCACTCTCCAATTGATGGGCATCCCTTCAGTTTCCAGTTTCTAGCCACTACAAAAAGGGATGCCAAAAACATTCTTGCACAGGTGGGTCCCTTTCCCTCCTCTAAGATCTCTTTGGGATATAGGCCCAGTAGAAACACTGCTGGGTCAAAGGGTATGCACAGTTTGACAACTTTTTGAGCATAGGTCCAAATTGCTCTCCAGAATGGTTGGATCCGTTCACAGTTCCACCAACAATGTATTAGTGTCCCGGTTTTCCCACACCCCCTCCAACATTCATCGTTATCTTTTCCTGTCATTTTAGCCAATCTGACAGGTGTGTAGTGGTAACTCAGAGTTGTCTTAATTTGCATTTCTCTGATCAATAGTGATTTGGAGCAACTTTTCATATGACTAGAGATGGTTTTAATTTCATCATCTGAAAATTGTCTGTTCATATCCCTTGACCACTTATCTATTGAAGAGTGGCTTGAATTCTTATATATATGAGACAATTCTCTATAAATTTTAGAAATGAGGCATTTATCAGAACCATTAAATGTAAAGATGATTTCCCAATTTGATGCTTCCCTCCTAATCTTGTCTGCATTTGTTTTGTTTGTACAGAAACTTTTTTACTGAATATAATCAAAATTATCCATCTGGTGTTCAATTAGGAGTTCCAGGTATTCTTTGGACATAAATTTATTCCATCTCCATAAGTCTGAGAGATAAACTATATTACGTTCCTCTAACTTGCTTACAAAGTCCCTCTTTATATCTAGATCATGAACCCATTTAGATCTTATCTTGGTATGTGGTGTTAGGTATGGGTCAAGCCCTAATTTCTTCCACATTAGTTTCCAATTTTCCCAGCAGTTTTTGCCAAATAGTGAGTATTTATCCCAAAAGCTGGGGTCTTTGGGTTTATCGAATACTAGATTGTTAAGGTTATTGCCTAGATAGTCTTGATAACCTATCCTGTGCCACTGATCGACTGCTCTATTTCTTAGCCAGTACCAAACAGTTTTGATGACCGCTGCTTTATAATACAGTTTTAGATCTGGTACAGCAAGGCCACCTTCATCTGCCTTTTTTTTTTCATTAATCCCCTTGAAATCCTTGACCTTTTGTTCTTCCAAATGAACTTTGCTACTATTTTTTCTAGATCTGTAAAATAATTTCTTGGGAGTTTGATTGGTATGGCACTAAATAAGTAGATTAGTTTAGGTAGTATTGTCATTTGTATTATGTTCTCTCTGCCTACCCATGAGCACTTAATATTTTTGCAATTGATTGGAAAATTGATTGGAAATCAGACCTAATCAGTCTGATTTTATTTGTGTGGAAAGTGTTCTGTAATTTAGCTCATATAGTTTCTGACTTTTCCTTTGCAGATATATTCCCAAATATTTTATCCTATCATCTGCTATTTGGAATGGAATTTCTTTTTGTATCTCTTGCTGCTGAACTTTGTTGGTAATATGTAAAAATGCTGATGATTTCTGTGCATTAATTTTGAATCCTGCCACTTTGCTAAAGTTGTGTATTGTTTCTAGTAGTTTTTTAGTTGAGTCTCTAGGGTTCTCTAAGTATACCATCATGTCATCTGCAAAGAGTGATAATTTGGTTTCTTCATTACCTACTCTGATTCCTTTTATCTCTTTTTCTTCTCTTATTGCTAAAGCTAACATTTCTAATACAATATTAAATAGTAATGGTGACAGTGGGCAGCCTTGTTTTACTCCTGATCTTATTGGGAATGGTTTTAGTTTGTCTCCATTACATATGATGCTTGCTGATGGTTTTAAATAGATGCTACTGATGATTTTAAGGAAAAGCCCATTTATTCCTATACTCTCTAGTGTTTTTAATAGGAAAGGGTGTTGGATTTTATCAAAGGCTTTTTCTGCATCTATTGAGATAATTATATGGTTTTTGTTAGTTTGGTTATTAATATAATTAATTATGCTGATAGTTTTCCTAATATTGAACCTGCCCTGCATTCCTGGTATAAATCCTACTTGGTGATAGTGTACTATCCTGGAGATGACTTTCTGTAATCTCATTGCTAATATCTTATTTAAAATTTTTGCATCAATATTAATTAGGGATATTGGTCTATAGTTTTCTTTCTCTGTTTTCACCCTACCTGGTTTAGCTATCAGCATCATATCGGTCTCATAGAAGGAATTTGGCAGTATACCTTCTGTCCCTATTTTCTCAAATAGTTTGTATAGTATTGGAATTAATTGTTCTTTGAATGTTTGGTGGAATTCACATGTAAATCCATCTGGCCCTGGAGATTTTTTCTTAGGGAGTTGGTTAATAGCTTGTTCTATTTCTTTTTCTGATATGGGGCTATTTAAATAATTTATATCCTCATCTGTTATCCTGGACAATTTATATTTTTGTAGATATTCCTCCATTTCATTTAGATTATCAAACTTACTGGCATAAAGTTGGGCAAAATAACTCCTAATTATTGCTCTAATTTCCTCTTCATTGGAGGAAAGTTCTCCCTTATCATTCTTGAGACTAACAGTTTGATTTTCCTCTTTCCTTTTTCTTATCAAATTAACTAAAGGCTTATCTATTTTGTTAGTTTTGTCATAGAACCAAGTCTTAGATTTATTTATTAATTCAATAGTTTTCTTATTTTCAATTTTATTAATTTCTCCTTTTACTTTTAGAATTTCCAATTTGTTATTTAATTGAGGATTTTTAATTTGTTCTTTTTCTAGTTTTTTTTTTAATAATAGGCCCAATTTGTTGATTTTTTCTTTCTCTATTTTATGCAAATAAGCATCTAGAGATATAAAATTGCCCCTTATAACTGCTTTAGCCGTATCCCACAAATTTTGGTATGTTGTCTCCTTATTGTCATTCTCCTGGATGAAATTATTGATCGTGTCTATGATTTGCTGTTTCACCCATTCATTCTTCAGGATTAGATTATTTAATTTCCAATTAACTTTTGGTTTATTTTCTCCTGGCCTTATATTGCATGTGATTTTTATTGCATCATGATCTGAAAAGGATGCATTTACTATTTATGCCTTTCTGCATTTGAATTTGAGGTTTTTATGCCCTAACACATGGTCAATTTTTGTATAGGTTCCATGGACTGCTGAGAAAAATGTAAATTCACTATTGTCTCCATTCTACTTTCTCCACAGATCTATCATACCTAACTTTTCTAACAATTGGTTTAGCTCCCTAGTTTCTTTCTTGTTTTTTGTAGTTTGATTTATCTAATTCTGAGAGAGCAAGGTTGAGATCCCCCACTAGTATCGTTTGGCTGTCTATTTCTTCTTGCATCTCTCTTAATTTCTCCCCTAGAAATTTGTGTGCTATTGCACTTGGTGCATATATATTTAGTATAGCTATTGCTACATTATCTACGGTACCCTTTAATAAAATATAGTTTCCTTCCTTATCTCTTTTGATTAGATCTATCTTGGCTTTTACTTGATGAGATAAGGATTGCTACCCCTGCTTTTTTTTTGTTCACCTGAAGCATAATATTTTCTGCTCCAGCCGTTTACCTTCATCCTATATGTGTCACTATGTTTTAGATATGTTTCTTGTAGACAACGTATTGTGGGATTCTGCTTTTTATTCCAGTCTGCTATCCGATTCCACTTTATGGGAGAGTTCATCCCATTCACATTCACAGTTAGAATAACTAATTCTTTATTTCCTGCCATCTTATTTACCCAAGTTATGTTTTCCCCTTTCCTTTCCCCTTTCTCCCTTCCCCCCTCCTCAGTACTTTGCTTTTGATGACCCCCTCCCCCAAACAATACTCCACTCTTTATATCCCCTCCCCCTGTTTTTATTCCTTTCCCCTGATTCTTCTATTTTACCTTCTGTTAGTTTGTCCCTTACTTTTCCTCCTTTCCCTCCCACTTCCCTCTAGCAACAGACAAGTTTCTATGTGAAATCAAATGTCTGATATATACTTTTAGAGCCCAACCTGATGAAAGTAAGATTTACACAATGCTCATCTCCCTCCCCTCTTTCTCTCAATTATATTAGGTTTTCTTTGCCTCTTCAAGTGATTTTACCTTGTTTTTACCTCCTTTTTTTTAGATCTTATTTTACCACTTTTTCCCTCTTTTCCCCAGTATGACAACTTTTCCCCCTCTAGTTCTCTTTTTCATATTATCAAAGTAATATCTAATTATACCCCCAAACTTCAAGTATCCCCCTAGTAAAAATAAAGTTCTCAAGAGTCCTTTCCTTTTTACCTTTTTATGCATCTCTTGAGTTCTGTGTTTGCGTGTCAAATTTTTTGTTCAGATCCAGTCTTTTCATTAGAAATAGGTGAAATTCACCTATATCATTGAATGACCATCTTCTTCCCTGAAGGATAATGCTCATTCTAGCTGGATAGGTTATTCTTGGTTGTAATCCAAGTTCCTTTGCCCTTCAGAATATCTGGTTCCAGGCCCTTCGATCCTTCAGTGTGGAGGCTGACAGATCCTGTGTGATTCTACTTATTGATCCTCGCTATTTGAATTGTTTCTTTCTGGCTGCTAGCAGAATCTGTTCCTTGATGCTATAGTCCTGAAATTTAGCCATAATATTCCTTGGGGTCTTAATTTTGGGGTCTCTTTCAGGAGGTGATGGATGAATTCTTTCAATGGTGATTTTGTCCTTTGATTCTAAAATCTCAGGGCAGTTTTCTTTCAGGATTTCCTGGAAGATAGTGTTTAGATTCTTTTTTTCATCATGGCTTTCAGGAAGTCCAATAATCCTTCGATTGTCTCTCCTAGATTTATTTTCCAAGTCAGTTGTTTTTCCTAGGAGATATTTCATATTTTCTTCTAATTTTTCTTTTTTTTTTGTTTTTGTTTGACTGATTCTTGAAGTCTTATTGAGTCATTCACTTGCATTTGTTCAATTCTTATTTTTAAAATGTTGTTTTCTTCAGTTACCTTTTTAAGCTCCTTTTGTAACTGGCCAATTTGTTCACTGCACTCTTTTTCCACTTCACTAATTTTATTTTTCAATAAATTGGTGTCTTTTTCATATCTCTTTTGCAGGGCATCATATCCTTCTTGCAAGATATTGTATCCTTCTTGCACTGATTTCACTTTATTTTCCCATTTATCCTCCAGCTCTCTTTTGAGGTTCTTTATGCAATCTTCCAGAAAGGCCTTTTGAAAAGGGGACCAGTGATGTTCCTTGCTGATTTTCTCTGGAGTCTAAAGGAACCTCTGGATCTGGGGTGATCATCCCTTCTTTCTCTTTTTAAAAGCTGTCTATGATGAGAGAGCTCTCTTTTGCTTCTTCATTTTTTTTTTTTTTTAGACAGCGTGGATATCTCTTTAAGGTATGGGAAGAAAAACGGCGGCTGAAAAAGCTTTGCCCTATGGCACTTTGGCGAGTTGACTTAAGATGCTGGGCCGGTGGGGGCTAGGACTAAGGCCGAATTACTCCTTAAACAAGGCAAGTCTGCCAGAACACCTGTCCCCAATCAGGGCAGAGTGTCTCGAGTGCCTCAGATAAACTTCAGGTGTTTGGGATTTGGAGTTTTGAGTTTGGTATTTCTGACACGATGAGCTGAGCTGAGTCCCACCCTCACTTCCGACCTACACAGTAGTCATCTATTTATCTCTCTTTCCGAGTCCGACTAATGTGATGTGAAGTTATCCAGAGAGCAGTGTCCAAATATTTCTGAGTTCGTTGACTTGAAGATCAGTTCAGAGGCTTATTTTATTGTTGATTTGAGAGAAGATCGGAGGAGAGGCAGAAAGTCTCCTTTTCACTCGGCCATCTTGGCTCCGCCCCCCGCCCCAACTGCAGCCCTTGTTTTTTTTCATCAGAAATGTTTGGAAGTCCTCTATTTCATTGGATATCTATTTTCCCCTGATGGATGATATTCAATTTTGCCAGGTAGGTAATTCTTGGTTATAATGCTAGTTTTTTTTTTTTTTTTTTTTTTTTTTGTCCTCCAAAATATCATATTTTAAGCTTTAAGATACTTTCATGTAGAAACTATTGAACCTTGTGTTATGTTATTCCAACTGTGATTCCATACTATTTGAATTGTGTCTTTTAGGCTGTTTGCAACATTTTCTCATGAACCTGGGAGCTCTGGAATTTGGCTATAATATTCCTGAGAACTTTCATTTTGAGATCTTTTTTTTTTTTCAGGAGGTGATTAGTGAATCTTTTCCATTTCTATTTTGTCCTCTGGTTGTAGAATATTTTCCTTGTCTTGGCTCCTTTTTTGATCATGTTTTCATACTGTGCAATAATTTTTAAATTTTCTCTCCTAGATCTATCTTCCAGGTCAATTTTTTTTTCAATGATATATTTAACATTTCTATTTTTTCATTGTTTAGATTTTGTTGTATTTTTTTTTGATGTTTCATAGAGTCATTAGCTTTCACTTACCAGTTCTAATTTTTAAAGTATTCTTTTCTCTACTGAAGTTTTGTAGTTTCTTTTTGATTTGAACAATTCTACTTTTCAAGGCACTCTTATTGAATTTTTGTACCTATTTTACCAGTTAGCTTCTTCTGTTTTTAAAATTGTTATTTTCTTAATATTTTGGCACCTCCATTGATAAGATGATGACTCTTTTTTTTCATAATTTTCCTGTATCATTTTCATTTCTTTTCCCAATTTTTTTTCTCTGCCTCTCTTCATTTTAAAATCCTTTTTTCACCTCTTCTTTGGCTTGAGACCAATTTAGATTTTTCTTTGAGGCTTTGGATGTTGGCGCTATGAACTTGTTTTCTTTTTCTAAGTTTGTGTTTTAATCTTCCTTATCCCCATATTAACTTCTAGAGTCAGGAATTTTTTCTGCTGTTTGTTAATTATCTCAACCTATTTCTTGACTTTTAACTTTATGCTAAAGTACTGTTCTTTTTCTGGAGTAGAGAATGCTCCACTCCAAACTTTGCTGCTGTTTTCAGAAATAATTCTGGGGACTTGTAAGTTTTTACTTCTTCCAAGGTTGTATGTTCTCGGAAGAAATATGTATAATATTATCCCACTCAGTGTTCTGGTCTTTATGTGATCATAAGTATCTTTTCCACCCTGAACCTGTGACCAGCATTCTTGTTCCTCTATGGCAGTAACTTCTGATTTGCTAATGGTCCTCCTTACCCTGGGACTGAGATCCACTACTGGACCTAGATTTAAATATGGACAATTCATTACAGTTCTGAAGCTAATGGCACCAAAGAAGATTGACCCCTCTAATCTTTTTCTGATCAATTGTCTATGGGCTGAGGTTCAGAATCCACCATTGCTTCCAGTAATTTAGTTGCCCCCAAGACCCACTGATTTGTTGGGGACTGGTAAGGACTGATGGGACATGCACAAGACTGAGCTCCACTCTCACTTAGTATAACAGCACTGTCTTGCTGACCTTCTATGTTGTTCTTTTCTGAATTAGACTTGTAGAATTTGTTTTGAGGCACTATTGATGGATTGATTGTTTTTTTTTTAGTTGAACACAGAAGGTTCAATTTACCTTACTACAACATGAAATTGCAGCATGAGTATAACAGTACCACTTACTTTCTCCAGTTACACTCTTCCCTGCCTTTCTACATATTTTAAAAAGTTTAATAGGTTTTTATTTTTCCTAATACATGTAAAGATAGTTTTCAACATTTATCTTTGCAAAACCTTTTGCACCAAATTTTTCTCCCTACCTTCCCCTCATCTCCTCCCATAGACAGCAGGCAATCCAATACATGTACAATTCTTCTACATGTATTTCCATATCAATCATGGTTTACAAGAAAAATCAGATCAAAAGGAGAGAAAACAAGAGGAAAAAAAAGCACAAGCAAACAAACAACAACCAAAAAAACGCTTAAAATACTATACTTTGATCCACATTCATCTATAATTCTCTCCCTGGATGTGAATGGCTCTACATCACAAATTTCTTGGAATTGCATTGAATCATCTCATTGCTGAAAGGAGCTAAATCCATCACAGTTGATCATCATATAATCTTGTTATTGCATGTACAATGTTCACTTCACTTAGCATCAGTTCATGTAAGTCCAGGTTTTTCTAAAATCAACCTGCTCTTATGGAAATATGTTCGAAAATTTATCAAACTGTGAATATCCTTTGATCCTTCAGTGTTTCTACTGTGCTTATATCCCAAAGAGATCTTAAAAGAGGAAAAGGGACCTCCATGTGCAAAAATGTTTGTAGCAGCCCTTTTTGTAGTAGCAAGAAATGGGAAACTGAGTAGATGCCCATCAGTTGAAGAATGGCTGAACAAGTTATCATATATGAATGTTAAAAAATATTAGTTTTTAATAAGAAATGATGAGCAGAATGATTTTAGAGAGACCTAGAGAGACTTACATGAACTGATGCAAAGAACCAGGAGATCATTTTACATGGCAGCAACAAGATTATATAATGCTCAAATCTGATGGACATGATTCTTTACAACAATGAGATGATTGAGGCCAGTTCTAATGATTTTGTAATGAAGAAAACCATCTACACCCAGAGAAAAGACTGAGAGAACTGAGTGTTGTCCACAACATAGCATAACTATTTCACTCCTTTTGTTGTTGTTTGCTTACATTTTGTTTTCTGTATCTTTTTTTCTGTTTTATCTGATTTTTCTTGTGTAGCAAGATAATTGTGTAACTACATATATATGTATACTTATATATCCATATATATATATATATATTGAATTTAACATATATTTTAATATGTTTAACATAAAAAAATAAAATGCAGACATCATTCCCAAAAATAGAAACAAAATAAAATCAACCTGCTCATCATTTCTTATAGAACAATAATATTTCATTACATTCATATAACATAACTTATTCATCCATACTTTTAGTGATGGGCATCCATTCAATTTCCATTTTCTTGTCACTACAAAAAGGGCTGCTACAAATAAATATTTTTGTATAGGTGGGTTCTTTTCCCTTTTTTATCTTTGGTATACAGACCCAATAGAGACACTGTATGCACAGTTTGATCACCCTTTGGGCATAGTTCGAATTGTTCTCCAGAATGTTTGGAGTTCACAACTCCACTAAAATTGTATTAGTGTCCCAGTTTCCCCACATCCCCTCCAACAATAAAAAGACTATCTTTTCTTATAACCTTAGCCAATCTGAGAGGTGTAAAGTGGTACCTCAGATTTGCCTTAATTTGCAATTTCTCTAATCAATAGTGATTTAGAGAATTTTTTTTCATATGATTAGAAATGGCTTTTATTTCTTTATCTGAAAATTTTCTGTTTATATCTTTTGACTATCAATTGGGCAATGACTCACATTCTTATAAATTTGAATGAATTCTCTATAAATTTTAAAAATAAGGCCTTTATAGAAAATATTGAATATAAAAATTATTTCCCAGCTTTCTGCTTCCCTTCTAATCTTGGCTACATTGATTTTGTTTGTACAAAACCTGTTTAATTTGATGCAATCAAAATTATTTATTCTGCATTTTATTTTTCTTAGCCAGTACCAAAAGGTTTGGATGACCATGAGATACTATTTATTGGAGGGCTTTTGGGGACACTGCTCCAATGTTTCTTCATCTTTTCTCAGACATTTTGTCTCTGCATCTCTGGACCAAACATTTTGGAGAATGATTTTGAACTGTGCCCAAAGGTTTATTTAACTCTGCATAGCTTTTCACTCGTTAATACCATTATTAAGTCTGTACCCCAAATACATAAAAGGGAAATGACTCATATACATAAAAAAACATTTATATCAGTTCTTCTTGTGGTGATAAAGTATTGGAAAAAAGATGATGCTCATTAATTGAGGAATAACTGAATAAATTGTGGTAATTATTGTTATGAAATACAGTTGTGGTCTGAGAAATGACAAAGTGTATGGTTTCAGAAAACCCTAGGATACTGACTTCATGAGTAATTTTATATAATCCATTTAACTTAAATTTCCCATTATATAAAATGAGAGATTAGTCTAAATGAACTAAAGTGTTGTAGTACTGTCAACCTATCATCTTAATTTAAAAAAATAAACAAATATTTATATTGCCTTTGTAAGTAATCTTTTTTTCTTCTTCTCCAAGCTTCTCCAAGCACCAGATAAATGATTGTAATCAGCTACTTCCACAAGCCCCATGGTAAAGATTCCAGGATATTCTTTTCCACTCCTTCAACCTGCCAGTGGGTGAGAAAGGGTCCAGCTGCAACTGCTATAACAAAAAGGAGCCATGACATTTTTTTTCCTTCCTCCACTCTCCCTTGTTAATCACCTGCTATATTCCTACCAGATGTAATCTATTCTACTTTTAGCTGGATGTTAACTACCATATCTCTATCTCTGCTACAGATTTTCCAGAGTCTCACTTTAACTTTTAATCTGTAAGTATGAACCAAATACTTTTCACTTACTTTCCAAGATCCTCAGGGCATTGTCATCTGCCCTTTTACTTTCTCTGATTAGATTCTACCTGGTCTATCCTTCTGACATAAACTGAACTTGAATTTGTGTCTTCTTTATATGTTCTTCCCTCCAATTGAACTGTGAATTTTTTGAGAATAGAGATTATCTCAATTTTTTATTTGTACTTTTAATATACTTGATGCATAATAAGCAGTTAATAAATGTTTCTCCATTCCATTGCATTAGAAAATAAATAAGGAAAAAATTAGGGTTAAGTAACTAGAAACAGAATGGTACCTAATTTCAACATGTTTGTGTTCACTGATGGGCTCCCTCTTTGATTATTCATCTCTACTTAAGAATCATAGCAAATAAATTACTAAACTGTTATAAATCTATTAGTGCTTATACTAGGAGTCAGTACACAGCTGCCAAATATATCCACAATTTATTTAATCAAGAATAGGAATGTAACTTTTTCACTCAAGTGCTTTTCAGAAACTATATGCCTATTATACTTGTTAGAATAGAAGAGGTTCAAAGATGGTGGAGATCAGACAGGAGTCTCTGTAACCTCCTCTAACCTTCCCTCAAACCAACAACATATGAAGCCTCTAGACTGATTTTGAAGCAAAAAATCCACAATATCTGGAGGACAACACGATTCTAGAAAAAGATACTCTGGAAGAACTTCAAAACAGGTCTGTCTTAATTGGGCAGGGGGGTGGTCTGCTGAACCCAGACTGCAGCACAGGGAGACCAGGGCAGGGAGCTGGAGGACGACACTGGAACAGGAGTCGGAACAGGAGTTAAAACAGGAGTGGGAGCGTTGTGGTTTTCACACACCTGGGAGTCTTCTGGGGGCCTTTTGGGCCAATCTGTCCTGATTGTGGGCAGGTGGTTTGGAGGGTCTGCCTTTTGTGGGAGGGTAGATTGTGAACCGCTGAACCCCTCATGAGCATCAGACCTAGCTGCCATTAGACAGCACCCTAGGGTGATCAATCAATCAGCAGGACCTCAGCAGGACCAAAGACCACAGTTTTGGGGATAAAAACTCACTATTTGACAAAAACTGCTGGGATAATTGGAAACTAGTATGGAAGAAATTAGGCATTGACCCACACCTAGCACCATATGCCAAGATAAGGTCAAAATGGATGCATGATCTGGGCATAAATAATGATATTATACACAAATTAGAACAATGTAGGATGGTTTACCTCTCAGACCTGTGAAGGGGGAAGGAATTTGTGACCAAAGAAGAACTAGAGGTCATCATTAATCACAAAATAGATATGTTTGACTATATCAAGTTAAAAAGTTTTTGTACAAACAAAATGAATGCAGACAAGATTAGAAGGGTAGCAGTAAACTGGGAAAATATTTTTACATCCAAAGGTTCTGATAAAGGCCTCATTTCTAAAATATATAGAGAATTGACTGAAATATATAAGAATTCAAGCCATTCTCCAATGGATAAATGGTCAAAAGATATGAACAGACAATTTTCAGACGAAGAAATTGAAACTATTTCTGGTCACATGAAAAGGTGCTCCAAATCACTATTGATCAGAGAAATGCAAATTAAGACAACTCTGAGATACCATTACACACCTGTCAGATTGGCTAAAATGACAGGAAATGATAATGATAACTGTTGGAGGGGATGTGGGAAAACTGGGACACTGATACATTGTTTGTGGAATTGTGAACAGATCCAACTATTCTGGAGAGAATTTGGCACTATGCTCAAAAATTTATCAAACTGTGCCTACCATTTGACCCAGCAGTGTTTCTACTGGGCCTATATCCCAAAGAGATTTTAAAGGAGGGAAAGGGACCCACCTGTGCAAGAATGTTTGTGGCAGCCCTTTTTGTAGTGGCAAGAAACTGGAAATTGAAAGGATGCCCATCAATTGGAGAATGGCTGAATAAATTATGGTATATGAATGTTATGGAATATTATTGTTCTGTAAGAAACAATCAACAGGAGGTTTTCAGAGAGGCCTGGAGAGACTTGCACGAACTGATGCTGAGTGAAATCAGCAGAACCAGGAGAACATTATACACAGCAACAAGACTATACGATGATCAATTCTGATGGACATGGTTCTCTTCAACAGTGATGTGATTCAAACCAGTTCCTATTGTTCAGCAATGAAGATAGTCATATACATCCAGAGAGAGGCCTGTGGGAACTGAGTATGGACCACAACACAGAATTTTAACACTTTCTGTGAATATTTCCATGCATTTTGTTTTCCTTCTTAAGTTGTTTTTTTTTCTTCTTGTCTTTCTAGATCTGATGTTTCTTGTGCAGTAAGATAACTGTATAGATATGTATACATGTATTGGATTTGTCATATAATTCATCATATTTAGCATGTATTAGATTACTTGTCATCTAGGGGTGGGGGATGGGGGGAAAGAGGGTAAAAGCTTGGGGAAAAAAAGTTTATGCAAAGGTCAATGTAGAAAAGTAACTCATGTTTTGTAAATAAAAAGCTTTTAACAAAAAAAAATAAATAAATAAAAATAAATAATTACAATTATCAAAATGTTTAAAAAAAGAAGAAGAAGAATAGAAGAGGTTCTTGACCTGAGATTGCTACATTCCTATGTCAGAATCAAAGAGCCTCACAATTGGAAAGATTTCAGAAAGCATCCAGTCCAACCTGGAACTGAACAATATTGTCAAGTGTTCACCATCTCAAATCATTCATTTTAATATGCTTAGAATATGAAGTCAAAACTTTAAGAACTTCTCATATTTGACTTATAAATATTTATTTCCCAAGTCATCCTAGTAAATTCACTAAGTTCAAGGGCATGTTTATACTTAGAGTCTCTTTGATTGTTTGATTAAATGAAGAAATTCAGGGATGAGTAAACAAAGACTCTTGAAAGCTATGCAGTATATGAAATACAAAATTGTCTCCCATTTTTCCAAAATAAGTGTAATAACTTTTAAGTTTTGAATCAATTCTTTAATGTACAAATGGGCTACAATAAATTACTAGCCTTGAATGCACATAATATTCAGGTCTAGAGTAGTTATTAATATGATAATTTTTCAAGAAGTCTTCTTGTCTCCTTTTACTCACATTATTCCAAAACCTTTTGTCCTTATTCATAGATGTGATCACCTAATTTTCTTCTCAAAAATCTTCATTTGCTTCTTATTACTTAAAAAATAAAGATAGAAAAATTGTGTTGTATCATTCAGATTCCTCTATTGTTAGCCTTATACACAACTTCTAGACTTCAGTAAAAATGAATTACTCTTTGTACTTCAAATACTCCAAATATACATTTTCCTACCTGTACATCTTTAATCATGCTATCACTCCTTTAAATCCCAATGAAAATGTCACCTTATTTATCATTAGAAGCCTGGTAGTAATAGCTTTCTTTCTGGAAGAACATTTAGATCTTTGTTTTATAATTCTCAAATATAATTTTATCAAGTATTATTTTTGGTATAGATATGGCATCTCTGTATTAATATTTTTCCACAGGTTAAATTTTTCACTTAAATGTTTATTGAATTGAATTATAATATGAATCTTCAGGGACAAGGAAGAGAGAAGGAAAAAGGGGAGAAATAAAAAAATGAGTTTACAATTCTTATAATTGGGGTATGTCAGTATAATCTCTGTCTCTATGGATTGGAGATGTAGTCATGTTATTTGCTTTGGAAGTGCTTGATAACATATTTCCTTGACACCAAATTCCACCTCTAGAGTCAACAAGTCAGCCTACCTAAGGTGATAAGATACCCTAAAGGAGAAATAGAAGGTAGAACACATAATTGTGCAATTAAAGTTAAACTCCATCACTCTCCAGATGTCTCTGGATGCTGAGCTCAAGAATGTAGTAATAGCCATAGCCTACCTCTTAGATTACTGGATCTATTCCTGCCTCCTCAGCTATCACAGAGGGGGACAACCCTTATAGAGAAGAGGTGCAAAATCATCCTGGATAATGCTAACACTATCTAGTAATCAACTGCTTCAAAGAGGCTAAAAGCCCTGAAAATAGCATCACTCCCCCAACTCCAACCCTAACACCACAGCTTTCTTCAAATCTAGCCCCTATAGCCATCAATTCTTTGACATTTTTGATTATGCCTTCCTCCTTTAGACTCCTTTGGCTTTTGTGACACTTCTTCCTGATTTCCTTCTTACATTGCCTCTTTTCTCCTTTGCAGGATTATCTTTCATTTCCTATCTCATAAAGAAGAATTGCCCCTTAGAGGGATATCCTTTGTCCTTTACACTTTAAAAAAAATATGTTCTCCCTTGGATACCTTATCAGATCCCATTGTTACAATTATCATCTATATGTGAATAACTTCCTAATCTACAGAGCTGATAACCTTCCCCATTTAAGCTACCTATATAGTCAGCTTGACTATTTTGGTAATTGGACTTCTTTGAAAGATATGTGGACTCTTTTACCTGTTGTTCCATGGCCTGATCATCAAATAATGGCAGGGGAGGTTTTGGTGGGGAAGGAGACACTAGACAAGATTTGTATCACCTGCTCTTTGCCACATATTTCTACCTGCCAATTTCTATGTTCTTACTACTCTAGAGAGGAATTGAAATTCAAGGGTCCAGCCTCTTTGGCTAAGACAATCCTGTCTGGATTGTCTTAAAATTACCTATAAAAGCTGTCACTATCTTGCAGTCATTTCTGATCTTCTGATCAGCCCATCAGTGCTTTTATGACACATCAGTGTGTAACATTTATTAAAAGACAATAGTATTCCATTATACTTACCTTTCTCAATTTGTTCAGTTACTTTCCAATTGATGGGCATCCCCAAAATTCCATTTTTGTGACCCCAGAAAAGAGGTGTTATTAATTTTTTTGTATATATATGCATATACATATATATATATCTTGACCTATTTATGATAAAACTGTTTTAATTTTCTTTGTCTGACTTTGCCTCATTAATTAGGGTGAAATTCCAAATAAAGAATTTTCCTTTCAATAGTCCCACTATCAAAACAGACAACAAGTTTCATAATTCTGGAATTATTTTCCATTATTTTTTAACTCATCCCCTCAACTCCTTTATTGTAAGTTGCCTGTTATTTTAAATATCATCTATAACATCTCTCACCTATTTCTTTTTTGTGAAATATAAGTTCTCTCTGTTTAAAATCACTTCCTTCTTTAATTTCTTCTTTAGATAAATGACAAAATTATTTTCCTAAAGCCCAGTTGTGACCATTTTATTTCTTTACTGGAGAAGTTTTGTTGACTTCCTTATCTTTCACAATCTGGTTGCAACTAAGCTAGTCCCATTTCATATTATTCTCTTTCACTCATTGTATGTTCTAGCCAAATTAGGCTACTAATTCTTCTCTCTTTTTGCCCCCATCCCACATTACATTTCCTGCTTCTATGAATTTTCACAAGTTGCTTTTAATTCCTGGAATGTCCTCTTCTCATTGTCCTTATTTTTCTTTAAAGCATAATTTAGGTTCTACTTCCTCAATTCAGCCTACTTTATTTCTATTCAGTTTTTAATGTCACATTTATTTCCCAACATTTATTTTCCCATATCTGAGTATTTTATTCTATTTCTACTTTCTCCTAAAATAGGTTTGAGTTCAGGGACACTAGTTTTTATCCTTTTATCATTACTGCATAGCTTAATTTTGTTTTGTATGGATTTGTTTTACACAATAGGCACTTAAATGTTTGTTGAATTATTTAATTCAATTGTCAAACTAAAAATTTGATATGACTGAGTTATGAACTGTGGAACATATGCCCTGCTTCCAAATGTCATCATATGAATGATTTCTAAAATTGTTAATATTTTATTTAAACATTTGAAAGGCTTGGCTTCTATATTTACCTAAATGTTGAAATTATCTGAGAGTTGGCATTAGAATGGATATTACTAATGGTAAACATGAAGGGAAGCAAGAAATAACAATATATTTCCCTTATTTTGACATAAGCTACCAAAAGTCATTGCTAACGTAAAATATGTTCTTCATTCTATTTTTTTTTATACTGCCCCCAAAATAAATATTTAGGGATGACTGAACAAACATGGAGAAAAACAGATCCTGTTCTCTGTTGAACTTTGAGGGAGGTTGTGGGAAGTTGCATTATCTTTTACAAACAAAAATGTGTTAATCATTTTTCATGTCCCTCTGCAGTATTGCAAAAGAACTGTGAAATACTGCTGAACAGCTCTTTCTTGACAAACTTTCCCCACAATACACCAAGTTTTAAAAATGCAGATAAGCAGCCAAACTGTTGGGTATTTATCCAAAAGAGACTTCCAGTGTTTTAGAGGCTTACTAATTACATGATGATAGCATCAGAATCATCCCATTGCTGTTCTATCTTAAGGGACTGTGTGAATAGAAGTCTCTTTTGCAATGCATTAATCAAACTGATTGTATTATCATCATGTTGGAACACAGAATCTATAGACTAATTGGAATATCAGCAGAACACAGCCACTCTTCTTAACACTGGATGGATTTCATAAACTGGTACTACCATTATTCTTTTAAAAAATATGAATATAGTATCAGTAAGAGGGGTTACCTCTATATAAGATTTTGATCTCACTTAGGTAACATTTTACTGCCAGAAAAGTTAGTTTGAAAAGAAAGAATCTAAGAATATCTTTTGTGTTCTAGCACTCCCTTTGTCTGCCCTTCCATTACCATGTAGGATCATTTGACTTAAGAAGTGCCTCTCTCTATAATTTTCAACTCTACATAGGTGCCAATTCATTGGAAATCTTGCTGAATTTTCTATTAAAGACATGTAAGCAACCATCTTTTTATTTTTTACCCTTGATAAAGCCAGTATATTGTAATTGAATTGTTAATTTTAATAGTAAATTATAAAACTACATTTTATTTTAGGAATTATCAACTTTATTGTTATATTTTAAAAAAGAAAGGCTAAGGCCTATAAAGATTTGCTACTCTTTTAAGATTTTATTTGAAACATTAAGCAAAAGGGATTTGGAGTCTACAAATAAATGGTTAATTTGCTGATCCATTCATATCCCTCAATTTACTCTTTAAATATCTGAAGGCATATAGTAATTTTCCTCATAGGAAACTAGAGGAGAAGGGATATCTGGCGGCTTCCTCTTTCCCAGGATTATGTAATTTAACCAATAGACAATCAGAAGCAATTTATGACTATAAACCTCACCTCAGAAAGATCAAAGTCTTTCTTGATCATCTCCATACTGGGCACCCTTTACTCCAACATCATCTGTAATAACTCCATAACCTTGAATATCACCCCTGGATCCCCCAGCTCTGCTGGTGAGCTTTTGCCTTATTTTGTCCAGAATCTGGCCTCTTTGGCCATCTCTACATCATGCTTGCATCATCTCTTGTTTTGGTCCATTTGGGATGCAAGCTCCTTGAGGTTCAAAGTCCTCTTGCTTTTTTGTTTCTGTATTTCTTGATCTCCTTCCCCCTTAGCTACCCACCCTCCACAGTCATTGTTTCCCCAAGATAGCTTACCTATTACATACTTAAACAATTTCTCTTGGTCTTGTTCTTCCTACACATTATTCTAGACCTAACTTTTTACCCTCATCCATGGAGAATTATTTGGTTTTTCTAGCTCATGTGATTTACTGAGTCC
Organism: Myrmecobius fasciatus; assembly: GCA_023553655.1. NCBI lineage: Eukaryota > Metazoa > Chordata > Mammalia > Dasyuromorphia > Myrmecobiidae > Myrmecobius > Myrmecobius fasciatus. Next base: position 3,477 of record JAJPUD010012354.1, on the reverse strand, counting down.
TAAAATTGGTATGTTGACATTTAATTGCATATTGCCACATAAAATCACTTAATTTTTGATGTGTATATATCTTCTACCAATGGCTAGGGAGATAGATTATATTTTTTATAGATATAATATTACCTAGTATTAGAGCTTTGCACCTATAATATATATATTTGTATATATATATATATATATATGTACATATATATATATACATATATATTCTGTGGTGTGCTTAAAGGTAAAGAGAGTCTTAGGATAAGAAGGAAGAAAGTTTGTGTTAGGGTTTTTTACTTTATAGGACTCTAAGAAATATTTATTTCTGCTTCCTCAATTTCTGATATTTCCAAAGCCTTATGAGATGACGGATAACTAAATTTTCAGCCTAACAAATGTTCCATTATCATAATAAAATCGTCTAATTTTGCCATATAATATTTATTAAAACAAACCTAAGAACTTGAAAACAAACTTTCAGATTAATCTTTTACTTACTTGAAAATAAACATCTCGAGAATTATAAAGTACTGGAAAATTTTGTTTTAGATAAGCTCTTCTTCCTGCCAACTACCCACCCCGCTCCTGTTATTTATCTCCACACTTCTTTTTTGTATTGTGTCAAATCATTAAATTCACAAGAGTGAATGTTAAATTAGCATAAATACAAGAAAGGGTACTATGATAATAAGTACTCAAATGTTTTGATTGATTAAAAAAGAAAAAACTCCTTATTCACTGATATGCTTTTAAAGGTATGATATCCACAGTTGTGTTTTTTCCCTTGAAATTATTATTATTTCTGAAGTCCATCTCCTTCTATTTCATTCCCCAAGGTAAGCTGTCCAAGATAATTATGATCTTCCTTTTTACTGTTAACAATTAGAGGTACCTCCCTTCCTTTCCTCTCCCTCTCTCTCAGGTCCTTTAAAAAATCCTTGATAAAAAATATTTATTTAACTTCTGTAGAAGATTATTTTTTAAATAACAGTGATTGCCTTCAAAGAATTGAAAATCTAAGTGTGCATACACAATTGGAAAAAAATTAGCTATTCATGGTCAGACTGAGCTAATATAATAAATATGGCAATATCACCTAAACTAATTTACTTATTCAATATCATCCCAAACAAACTATCTGAAGATTTCTTTATAGAACTAGAAAAATAATACAAAAATATATCTAGAGATGCTAAAGATCAAAAGTATTAAGTGAATTGATGAAAAAAATGGGGAGGAAACCTCTTAGGAAATTTCAGGATATATGACATGGCAATCATTATCAAAACTGGTAAAGAAATAGATATGTCGATTAATGGAACAGATATTGTTTGTGTGTGTGTGTGTGTGTGTGTGTGTGTGTGTGTGTGTGTGTGTAAACAAGTAAGCATAGTAGAATTTTTTTAATAAGTCCAAAAATCCCAAGTATTGGAATCAAATAACAAAAAATCTTTCTATTTAACAAAAACTGTTGAGAAAACTGGAAAACACTTTGGCAGAAGCTAGATAATTAACAACATCTCATACTGAATACTAAGACAAGCTATAAACAGGCTTATAATTTAAGGATAAATAGAGCTGTCCCAAGCAAATTGACAGGTGAGGAAGATTCTATTTGTCAGAACTGTGACCAAAAGAAGAGTGGGTGACCACACCAAATTTAGAAAGAATCACATGAAGAATTTTGATTATATAAAATTTAAAAGTTTATTGTACTAAAAAAACGAGTACAGCTAAAATTAGAAGAGGTAGACATATTGGAAAACTGCATCATTTCTGAAAAAAGTCTCATTTCTAAGTTATTCGGGGTAAGAGTTCAAATTTATAAGAATAAGGGACATTCTCCATTTCATAATTGATCAAAACATAAGAATAGGACACTTTTAAAGAAATAAATATAAGCTATTAGTACCTCTATTAAAAATGCTTTAAGTCAGTGCTATTAAACTCAAAGTAAAGCAGCCATAATTTGGAAACATGTTCTTATATATATTTTATCATTTTTTTGCTAAATTTTTTTTTTTTTTTTTTTTTTTTGCTTTTTGCTGAAGTGACTTGCCCAGGGTCGCACAGCTAGGGAATGTTAAGATGTTAAGTGTCTGAGATCTGATTTGAACTCTGGTCCTCCTGATTTCAGGGCTGGTGCTCTATCCACTGGACCACCTAACTGCCCCTTTTTTGCTAAATTTCAATTAGTTATTGTTTAAATTGTCTGTGTTGCTCTCAAAAATAGAGTACATAGGACTCACAGGTCTATCTGGGTTCCATAGGCTTGGTATCTCTGCTCTAAATCACTAATAATTAGAGAAATGCAAATTGACACAATTCTGGCATTCCACTTCATACCATTGGATTGGTAAATTTCACAAAAAAAGGAACATGGCAAATACTTGAGGAGTTTTGGAAAAATACATACATTAAAGTACTATTGTTAGCACTGTGAACTAATTCAGCAGTTCTGGAATGCAATTTGGAACCATGCCTAAGCAGCTAGTAATCTATGCATATACCTTCATCCAGGTATGCTATTACTAAACCTATATATATATCTCAAACAGACCAAAGGGAGAATAATTAAGTAGCCATATGTGGGAAAATGTTTATAGCATGTCTTTTTGTGGTGGTAAAAAATAAAATTATGTGTATAAATATTTTATATACATATAGTAACATATGTATATATACATACACAAGTTGTTTATCTTTCATTCTTGAAGAAGACCATGATATCAGGGAGGTAGTGCAAGTAATTTGGATTTAAATGAAGGAGGATGGAACGGGGAGGGGGGGGCGGGGCAGAGCCAAGATGGCGAACTGCAGACAGCTTTCTCTGTGAACTCCTTTGGGACCTTCCCTCAGACCCAGACAAAGTGAGCCTTTGAACTGGTTTTTCAGTGAAGGCTCCGCCAAACATTTGGACTACAACGCACTTCTATCAAAAATCTACCTTGAAAGAACTCCTGAGAAGGTTAGCCTCAGGGGAAATCGGCCGTGGTCAGATCAGACTCCAGCCAGGGCAGAAGTCAGGGCTGCAATAGAGGGGCGGATTTAAGGCACCCAGTAAGCCCGTGGGAGACGCCTGGGCCACGTTGCTCTGCTTGCGGGCAGGTGCTTTGGCAGATCTGCATTTGGTAAAGGGTGGATCTAGACCAGCTGAAAACATGGTCCTAGTGCGAATCTAGCCCGACCAGCCTCAGACCAGAAGTCAACTCGGCAAACTGCCCCAGGGCAAATACAAATTGTTGCAGTTTTCTCTGTTTTTGACCAATATCCCAACTTTAAACCATGAGCAAGAAGCAGAAGAGAGCTCTCACCATAGAAAGCTTTTACGGAGAAAAAATAGAACAGTCCCCAGATCCTGACATTATGAAAACAATCCCAGATGAAGCCACAAAGGCAGACTTAAGTTGGTCTCCCTTTCAGAAGGCTTACCTGGATGATTGCATTAAGAATCTCAAAAGAGAGCTAGAAGAAGAATGGGGAAATAAATTGAGA
>JAJPUD010012353.1:27919-49754 GCA_023553655.1 Myrmecobius fasciatus | reverse complement strand
TTATAATATCATTCTTTATGCCTAGATCATGAATCCATTTTGACCTTATCTTGGTATATGGTGTTAGGTGTGGGTCAATGCCTAATTTCTTCCAGACTAGTTTCCAATAATCCCAGCAGTTTTTGTCAAATAGTGAGTTTTTATCCCAAAAACTGGGGTCTTTGGGTTTATCAAACACTAGATTACAATTGTCATTATTTTGTCCTGTGAACCTAACCTATTCCACTGATCCACTACTCTATTTCTTATCCAGTACCAAATGGTTTTGGTGACCACTGCTTTATAATATAGTTTTAGATCTGGTACAGCTAGGCCACACTCATTTGCATTTTTTTTCATTAATTCCCTTGAAATTCTTGACCTTTTGTTTTTCCAGATGAATTCTGTTGTTATTTTTTCTAATTCAGTTAAATAATCTCTTGGGAGTTTGATTGGTATAGCACTAAATAGATAGATTAGTTTAGGTAGTATTGCCATCTTTATTATATTACCTCGACCTATCCAAGAGTACTTGATGTTTTTCCAATTGTTTAGATCTGACTTTATTTGTGTGGAGAGTGTTTTGTAGTTTTGCTCATATAGATCCTGACTTTCCCTTGGCAGATATATTACCAAATATTTTATACTATCAATAGTTATTTTGAATGGAATTTCTCTTTGTATCTCTTGCTGTTGCATTTTGTTGGTGATGTATAAAACTGCTGATGATTTATGTGGATTTATTTTGTATCCTGCAACTTTGCTAAAGTTGTGGATTAATTCTATTAGTTTTTTAGTTGATTGTCTAGGGTTCTCTAAGTAGACCATCATATCATCTGCAAAGAGTGATAATTTGGTTTCCTCATGACCTACTCTAATTCCTTTAATCTCTTTTTCTTGTCTTATTGCCAAGGCTAGCATTTCTAATACAATATTGAACAGTAATGGTGATAGTGGGCAACCTTGTTTTACTCCTGATCTTATTGGGAATGGTTCCAGTTTATCACCATTACATATGATGCGAGCTGATGGTTTTAAATAGATGCTACCGACTATTTTAAGGAAAAGTCCATTAATTCCTATACTCTCTAATGTTTTTAATAGGAATGGATGTTGGATTTTATCAAATGCTTTTTCTGCATCTATTGAGATTATCATATGGTTTTTGTTAGTTTGCTTATTAATATAGTCAATTATGTTAATAGTTTTCCTAATATTTTACCATCCCTGCATTCCTGGTATAAATCCTACTTGGTCATGGTGTATTATTCTAGGAATGATTTTCTGTAATCTCTTTGCTAATATTTTATTTAAGATTTTTGCATCAATATTCATTAAGGAGATTGGTCTATAATTTTCTTTCTCTGTTTTTGTTTTACCTGGTTTAGGTATCAGTACCATATCTGTATCATAAAAAGAGTTTGGTAGGAGTCCTTCATTCCCTATTTTTTGGAATAGTTTATACAATATTGGAGTTAACTGTTCTTTAAATGTTTGGTAGAATTCACATGTAAATCCATCTGGTCCTGGGGATTTTTTCTTAGGGAGTTGATTAATGACTTGTTCTATTTCTTTTTCTGAAATAGGACTATTTAAGTAATTTATTTCCTCTTCTGTTATTCTGGGCAATCTATATTTTTGTAGATATTCCTCCATTTCACTTATGTTATCAAATTTATTGGCATACAGTTGGGCAAAGTAACTCCTGATTATTGCTCTAATTTCCTCTTCTTTGGTGGAAAATTCTCCCTTTTCATTTTTGAGACTAACAATTTGATTTTCCTCTTTCCTTTTTTAAATTAAATTAACTAGAGGTTTATCTATTTTGTTGGTTTTTTCATAAAACCAACTTTTAGTTTTATTTATTAATTCAATAGTTTTTTTAGTTTCAATTTTACTAATCTCTCTTTTATTTTTAGGATTTCAAGTTTGGCATTTGATTGGGGGTTTTTCATTTGTTCTTTCTCTAGCTTTTTTAGTTGCAAGGCCAATTCATTGATTTTCTCTTTTTCTATTTTATGCAAGTAAGCATCTAGAGATATAAAAGTTCCCCTTATTACCGCTTTGGCTGTATCCCACAAATTTTGGTATGTTGTCTCATTGTTGTCATTCTCTTGAATGAAATTAGTAATTGTGTCTGTAATTTGCTGTTTCACCCATTCATTCTTTAGGATAAAATTATTTAGTTTCCAATTGCTTTTTGGTCTATTTTCTCCTGGCCTTATATTGCATGTGATTTTTATTCCGTCATGATCTGAAAAAAAATACATTTATTATTTCTGCCTTCCTGCATTTGATTTTTGAGGTTTTGGTGTCCTAACACATGGTCAATTTTTGTATAAGTTCCATGGACTGCTGAGAAAAAAGTAAACTCCTTTCTGTCTCCATTTAATTTCCTCCAAAGATCTATCATACCTAACTTTTCTAACATTTTGTTTACCTCCTTAACTTCTTTCTTATTTATTTTGTGGTTTATCAAGTTCTGAGAGAGGGAGGTTGAGGTTTCCCACTATTATAGTTTTGCTGTATATTTCTTCTTGCATCTCTCTGAACCTTTCCTCTAGGAATTTCCATGCTATACCACTTGGTGCATATATGTTTAGTATTGATATTGCTTCATCATCTATGGTACCCTTTAGGAAGATATAATTTCCTTCTTTGTCTCTTTTAATTAAGTCTATCTTTGCTTTTACTTGGTCTGAGATCAGGATTGCTACCCCTGCTTTTTTTTGTTCACCTGAAGCATAATAGATTCTGCTGCAGCCTTTTACCTTCACCCTGTATGTATCTCTATGTTTTAGATGTGTTTCTTGTATACAACATATTGTTGGATTCTGTTTTTTAATCCAATCTGCTATCTGCTTCTGCTTTAAGGGAGAGTTCATTCCATTCACGTTCACAGTTAAAATAACTAATTCTGTATTTCCTGCCATCTTATTTATTCTAGCTTATGCTTTTCTCTTTCTTATCCCCTTTCCCTTCTCCCTACTATTTTTGCTTTTGAAAACCACTTCCCTCAAACAATCCTTCCCCTTTAGAGCCCCACCCACCCCCTTTTTCCCCCCTTTCCCTAGAGTTTCCTTATAAGTATGTCTATTATTCCCTCTGAGCCAAATCTGATGAGATGGAGATTAACCCAATTCTCATTCCCCTCCCTTTTCTCACCTCAATCATTATAGGTTTTCTTTGCCTCTACATGTGATGTAATTTCCCTTATTTTACCTCCTTTTCCTCTTCTTCCAGTGTTATCCCTTTTCTACCTCAAATTTCTTTTTCAATTTATCATATCATAATAATCATAAAATCACAATAAACATATCATAATAATCATAAAATCACACTAATCATATCATAATAATTATAAAATCACAGTAATCATATCATAATCATAATGTAATAATAGATTCATAAAATCAACCGTCATTCTGTAAGTATCTATAACATAAATATAGTTCTCAAGTGTCTTTTTTCCCTTGTTACCTTTTTATGTTTCTCTTGTGTTCTGTGTTTGTAGATCAAATTTTGTGTTCAGTTCTGGTCTTTTCAGTAGAAATAGGTGAAATTCTCCTATATCATTGAATGACCATCTTCTTCCCTGGAAGATAATGCTCATTCTAGCTGGGTAACTTATTCTTGGCTGTAATCCAAGTTCCTTTGCCCTTCAGAATATCTGATTCCAGGCCCTTCGATCCTTCAAAGTAGAAGCTGCTAGGTCCTATGTGATCCTAATTGTGGCTCCCTGATATTTAAATTGTTTCCTTCTGGCTTCTTGTAATATCTTTTCCTTGGTATGATAGTTCTGGAATTTAGCCACGATATTTCTGGGGGACTCAATTTTTGGGTTTCTTTCAGGAGGTGATCGGTGGATTGTTTCAAGGAGTATTTTGCCTTCTGGGTCTAAAATATCAGGGCAGTTTTCTTTTATGATTTCCTGGAAGATAGTGTCCAGGTTCTTTTTTTCATCATGGCTTTCAGGAAGCCCTATAATCCTTAGATTGTCTCTCCTAGATCTATTTTCCAGGTTAGTTGTTTTTCCTAGGAGATATTTCATGTTTTTCTCTATCTTTTCATTTTTTTGTTTTTGTTCGACTGATTCTTGAAGTCTTGATGAGTCATTCATTTTCAATTGTTCGATTCTAATTTTTAATGTCTTATTTTCTTCAGTTACTGTTTTTAGTTCCTTTTGCAATTGACCAATTACATCTTTTTGTTCATTGCATTCTTTTTCCATTTTTTCTATTTTATTTTGCAGTGATCTCATTTCGTTTCCCCATGTTTCTTGTAACTCTCTTTTAAGATTTTTTATGCAATCTTCAAGGAAAGCCTTGTGACATGGAGACAAATTTATGTCTCTCTTTGGGGCTTTTTCTGGAGTTGCTTTACCTTTAGGGGCCTCAGGATGTGAGGTCTGTTCTTCCCTCTCTCCATAAAAGTTGTCTATGGTGAGAGCTCTTTTTGGTTTTTTATTCATTTTTTTTTTAAAGGTGTCAGGTCTGTTTAGGGCAAAGGTAGGACAGCTGCTTTAATTTGCCCTGGGGCAGTTCTGCTGATTGAGTTATTTCAGGAACTGTGCAGTTCTGCCCATTGAATTATGTCAGGGGCTGGGCAGTTCTGCTTTAGTTCACACCCTGGGGCACTTCTGCTGATTGAATTATTTCAGGTACTGGGCAGCTCTGCTGATTGAATTATTTCTGGTGCTTATCAGTCCTGTTGTTTGATTGATTGCTTTAAGGTGCTGTGTAATGGCAGCTAGGTCCGATGCTCATCAGGGGTTCAGTGGTTCACAATATATCCCCTCAAAAGGCAGACCCTCCAAACCACCTGCCCACAATCAGGACAAATTGTTCCAAGAGGCCCACAGAAGACTCCCAGGTGTGTGAAAAGCACAACACTTCCGACTCCTGTTCCAGCTCCCTGCTCCAGATCCCTGCCCCGGTCTCCGTGCGCTTTAGTCTGGGTTCAGTAGACCACCCCCTGCCCAATTAAAACAGACCTGTTTTGAGGTTCTTCCAGAGTATCTTCTTCTAGAATCATGTTGTTCTCCAGATATTGTGGATTTTTTTGCTTCAGAATCAGTCTAGAGGCTTCATATGTTGTTGGTTTGAGGGGAGGTTAGAGGAGGTTACAGAGACTCCTGTCTGATCTCCGCCACCATGGCTCCACCTCCGGGTCTATAGTTTTCTTTCTCTGTTTTCACCCTACCTGGTTAGATATCAGCACCATATCTGTATCATAGAAGGAATTTGGTAGTATACTTTCTGTCCCTATTTTTTCAAATAGTTTGTATAGTATTGGAATTAATTGCTCTTTGAATGTTTGGTAGAATTCACATGTAAAACCATCTGGCCCTGGAGATTTTTTCTTAGGGAGTTGATTAATAGCTTGTTATATTTCTTTTTCTAAAATGTGGCTATTTAAATAATTTATTTCCTCTTCTGTTAACCTGGGCAATCTATATTTTTGTAGATATTCCTCCATTTCATTTAGATTATCAAATTTATTGGCATAAAGTTGGGCAAAGAAACTCCTAATTATTACTCTAATTTCCTCTTCATTTGAGGAAAGTTCTCCGTTATCATTTTTGAGACTAACAATTTGATTTTCCTCTTTCCTTTTTCTGATCAAATTAACTAAAGGCTTATCTATTTTGTTAGTTTTTTCATAAAACCAACTCTTAGTTTTATTTATTAATTCAATAGTTTTCTTATTTTCAATTTTATTATTCTCACCTTTTGTTTTCACAGTTTCCAATTTGGTATTTAATTGAGGGTTTTTAATTTGCTCTTTTTCTAGTTTTTTTTTAATTGTAACCCTAATTCATTGATCTTCTCTTTCTCTATTTTATGCAAATAAGCATCTAAAGATATAAAATTACGCCTTATAACCGCTTTGGCAATATCCCACAAATTTTGGTATGTCGTCTCATTATTGTCGTTCTCCTGGATGAAATTACCGATTGTGTTTATAATTTGCTCTTTCACCCATTCATTCCTCAGGATTAGATTATTTAATTTCCAATTAAATTTTGGTCTATTTTCTCCTGGCCTTATATTACATGTGAGTTCTTCACAGTTTTCAAAGGAGATTTTGATTCCTACAAGGAAGGGAGCAGAAAATTGTCATCAGAGACTACTGCTCTTCTGTCTCACAAGTTGTATTAATCCAGGAGAAATAGGTGTAAGTTTGAAGCTGCACTTCTGATTGCATTATTCTAACAGGGGAATTCCCCACGCTGTGGATCCAAGTCTTAACTCCTTTCAAACAAAATGCCAGTGACATAAAGACTAAGTATTATCACTAGCAAAACAAAAGAAGAAATCAACAACAACAACAACAAAAAAAAAAAAACACAGAAGATACATAGATATAGACATATAAACAATAATAAACTAAATAATACACCATAATACATTGCGTGAAGCCAACTTCTCAATGGATAAATCCCAAATTAGCTGAAAGAGAACTGCATTCTTATTGAAAGATTTGTCTATCATGTAACAAGCTAAATTTAGAAATATGAACATGATGCTGATCCCTCAACATGTTAGCTTCTTCTCACAGTCGTTCTATTCTTACAGGTACTTCTCCCTGAAAATAATTTAGAACCATGATTCTCTCCCTTGGGAATGAAATTCAGAATTCTTCAATTTCTCATCTCCCAAACTCTCATCAATTCTTTCCTTCTTGAAGGGAAAGAGTATTAAGCAATCATTATCCAGCAACGTGAAGAATTTTAGACAAATAAATCTCCATGCAGTGTTTACAAACAGTCATATATCTTTTTGATGCCAATATTTGCTTGTTTTGGACTTATCTGGTTATAACAGGTGTGAAAAGTATGAATCATCCAATTATTAATGCCAAATCAATCGCTAGATTTAAGTAGGCTGCAGCACATCACAAATAGGAAAATTCAAAGGAGAATCAGAGTAAATGATATAAAAATATATTCATATAATATAATAGAAACATAAACTTAGAGCTGGAGATGAATTCAATCATTTTTACCTAAAAGGAATTGAAATTGAGAGAGATTAAATATTTTGTAGTAGGTTACATAGATAGTAAGTGATAGCATTTGGATTTAACTCTGTTCTTCTGATTCGAAAGCTTTCTTTATTCTATACAATAATCAACAGCAAAATGGATTTTGTTAAGTAGCAGAAATGAAGAATAACAAATTAGTCCGTGGGCCCCATTGACATGCTTAGGATATTAAGAGAAAGTGAAAAAACCCTTAGTATATTAAAGGAAGTGAACAAAATGTGGTGAAATCAAGGGCAAATATAAATAAAAGTAGTTCAGGATGGGCAACTATGAAGGTATTGTTCCTAGAATCATTGAAGGTAGTGGTGGGGAATTAGTTAAATGAATGAAATAAAAGAACCTTTTGAATGTTCAGTAACTTTACTTCCAAGACTATCAGAACAAAATGGGTAGAACTGGAGGATAATCAATTAATTACATCTTTGAGAACAAGAGTTAGAAAAAAAAGGTGCATAATATATTAACATTATAGAGGTGTTTTTTTTCTATTTCCATTAAATTTGAGCTAATAGCTTAATAATATGATTATTCGGAATCATTACAAACTCATAAGCTAAAACCAAAAGCTAATTTTGTATATTTGTAGCTAATTTAGTATATTTGAAAAAAAAATCATCATTTCAATTCCCCATATATTCTTTCCAATACATAAAATGGCCAAGCTAAAAGAGCAGTTTTGTTTGCTTCATGGTAATTTATAATTTGATGGAAGTTGCTGTGACAGTCAAATCTGAAGCAGAATTTTCTAAGAATGTAGGCTAGGAGAAAAGAGGGAGACCTTTGTGTTCCTTGCCAATAAAGACTTCATATAATAACTGAACATCGCATTTTCTCCTTTGTAACAGCTGTGCCTTTTGCCTCACAATACCCCAGAGGAATGATTAGAGCATGATAACAACCAACTTCCTGCTGTGCTGTATTGCTTTCATACACTAATTACAAGGGAAGTGGGAAGATCTGTTTTTCCTTAAAATTTGCATATCCAGAAAAAAAAAGAATTTAGATTTACTATTTTATAATCTCTACTGTAGAAAGAATGAGTGAAGAAGTTTAGAAACAAAATCAAAGGAAATGCTAAAAGGAGAAAGAGAGTTCAAGAGTCATTATGCTATCTCTTATTTCAGAAGGAAACTGGGCTCCAGATGAAGAAGTGGGACTTAATGTTCTTAGGTTTTTCGGTAATGATAATCATTTTTTTAAATTATAGGTGAAAATAGTAGAACTTTCTTATAGCTATGAAATAACAGGAATGTCATGAATATTTTCTATTTCTCAAAGATTGCATATTTACTCAATAAACATTTTTAAAAAATAATATATATGTGTACATATGCCATATACATACGAACCTAAATATATATGTATCATACACATCTATTATACATGTATATATGTGCATATATATATTTGTGTGTGTGTGCATGGATGCATACATGCTCTACTAACCATATCAAAAAGTAGACTGTCATATTTCTCTTTAAGGAAAATATGTTTATATTTATTGCTTCTAATTTGTTTTATTATGAACTTTGTTGGGATTATTAATTATATATTTTCAATTCAGCTTTATGGTTAGTATTATTTCTCAGAGGAAATTTTAAATCTGGATATTATGACTCATTTTTCATTTTATTCAGATATTTTCTTCATATTATTAAGTATACATTAAGCTAAAATGGAGACATTATTTTCCATTGTTTAATGGAAACTGCTGAATAGAAATGGATACATTGCCATTTTAAAATACTTTCAGTGTAAATCATGTATTGTTTTCCATTAAACCCCAGGTGTGTAATAACAATTTTTTTTAGAATTTGAACAGAAATGAATTAGATTGGCGTAACAATCAGAGAATAATAAAGCATATGAAATAGCAAATTAAAATAGTTAAATATTGCTTAAAATATAAAATACTACTTACATTTTCATTTATTATTATGCTTTTATATAACCAGAAAATCATAGAACTAGCAACTGAAAGGTACAAAGTACTAGAAATATCATATAGTCCAATCTCATTTTATAAATGAGGATTTATTCATGAGTTAAATGGCTTCAATTGAATAAAAGTAAAATCCCATGTGAAACATGAAACATCTCAGGAAAAGCTCTGTCTTCTTTTTCTTCCCCCTCCAATAAGAAAAAAGAAAATTAACTGGATAACTCAGTTCTTAGTTATTGAACCATGAGATAAGAGAAGACAAGACAAGACAAGAATGAGTGTTCAATCAGTTGTTCAGATAATATCCTGATGTTAATATATGGAATGAATGAAAACTCTGCACATTCTTTTCTGATTCTTATTATGTGCATAGTATAGCTCAATCACCAAACGTTTATTTCGTGCCTACGATATGCCCTATGGAGGATATTGTGGAGCAGCTAAATGGCACAATGGGTAAAGCACTGGGCTTGGAGTCAAGAAATGCTGAATTCAAATCCAGTCTCATATATTTACTATGTGATACTGAGGTAAGTCAATTAAAACAGTTTGCCTCAGTTTCCTCATCTAAAAAAGGAGCTAGAGAAGGAAATGGCAAACCAATCCAGTATGTTTGCCAAGAAAATCCCAAACAGGGTCACAGAGAGTTGACCACAGCTAAACAATAACATATTACAGGAACTAGGATTACAAATACAATAAATGAAACAATCCCTCCTTCTAAGGATCTTACATTCTATTAGATAAATAAACACAGACAAAAAGTTGAAAGGAACACAATTCAAGCAACTGACAATGTTATCTTGGAAGTTTTTGACTCCTCTTGAATAGAACTGATGATAGAATATTGCTGTCCCCACTTCATGGGGCGCTTAAGAAAAAATAACATTTTCTAATATTTTCTTGCATCCCTGCAATTTAAATAGTATTGGTACAGAGAATTATTAAGGGAAGAAAGGAAAGAGAAAAAAATAAAGCAATCATAGGTGAAAAAATAACAAGGAAAACATTTTTACCAACAACCAAGTATGTAAGAGAATAGTTCAATTCATCTAAAAAAGCCAAAAGGGAGGATGACAAAACCCCATTATATTGGAGCATACTGGTTCAGAATTAGATGTTATTCAGATAAAAGTTGTAAAATAACAGGGTTTACTGAACAGAATAAACAAGATTAGGAGAAAAATGTCTAAATGATCAAAAAATGTTTTAAGCTCTGCAATTATTTTTAAATCATCTTCTTAAAAACTTGAAGAGGATAATAGGATGATTAAGAATCATTATCATTAAAGTACATTGCTTCAGGACCTCTATCAGGCAATGTTTTCTTAATCCCAGATACTAGATATGCTGGAAACTAGAATTCTTTTTGAATAGTCTACCATTCAAAAATTCCATTTACTGAGAATTCTTTTCTCCTCAATTAGTGAAGATACAAAAAATAGAAATACACATATATGTTCCTCAGACAAAACTCTGCATGGAACATTCCAAATATTATAAAACATATAAGAAAACAAGTTTCAAAATAATATAAGAATAAAGTCTCATAAGTTGAGCTAATGAAAAAATACTTTTTTATTTTTTTTTATTTTTATTAAAGCTTTTTATTTTTCAAAACATAAGTGGACAATTCTTCAACATTAGCCTTGCAAAACCTTGTGTTCCAATTCCTCCCCTTCCTCCACACCCTTCCCTAGATGACAAGTAATCCAATATATATTAAACATGATAGAAATATATGTTAAATCCAATATATGCATATGTATTTATATAATTATCATGCTGCACCAGAAAAGTCAAATCAAACTAGTAAAAAAGAGAAAGAGAAGCAAAATAAAATGCAAGCAAATAACAACAAAAAGCGTGAAATTGCTTTGTTGTGAATCACACTCAGTTCCACAGTTTTCTCTCTGAGTGTAGATAGCTCTCTTCATCACTAAACAATTGGAACTGGTTAAAAATACCTATTTTTTATATATTACCCTTTTGGTAACATCTGCAATCTCCTTCCTTTGAAAGATATTTGTTACTAGATGTTTCTCCTTTTACCTTTCTGTCAGAAACCACAAAAGTTCATTTTTTCAAATAATGACATTTTTGCGGCTAAAAAAAGGCAACATTTCTCAGAACTGCCAAAGGAACAATTATGAGTTCTAGCTACAAAGACATCAATTTTAGAAAAGTTAAAAGTTTATCTTTTGTCTCTGAAGCACAACTTATTCAGAGCATTGTAAGTATGACATTTTATTAGAGGTAGACATGATCTTAAATATATGCAAGAGTATCCTATCCTCTGAATGGTATGTTTCAGGGCAGAGTACAGTAGAAAGAGCACTAGCTTTGACCTCAGAGAATCAAAATTCAAATCCCATTTCTGAGGACTATGACTTCTGTGCTTTTGGCCCTACCAGTCCCTCAAATTGTAAGATGGAAAGGTTGGACCAAAGGAATTCTGATTTACTTTCCCACTCAAGAGTGATGATTTTGCATCTAAATACCACCTTAGTATACTATCATAAATTCAATTTGATTTACCTTTAAGTAAAGAGTAAGAAACCAAAAATCACCATGGCCTGAAAAGTCTTATGGCCATAATATGTAGTACTACAGGATCCAGAGATAGAAGAGTTTTTTCAAGATTATATAATATAGGTTATTCATTTTACAGAGGAAAAAAATGAGGCCCTGAACGGGTGAGTGACTTGATCAATTTTCCACAGGATAGTAAGCTGCAAAGTCATCACAAATCCATTGATTCTAAATGCTATTCTCTTTATATTCTACCACATTGCCTCTATTGCACTATCACCATAGACTTGTGGCTTATACAAGTATGTCTTTCGTTCTCTGCAAATTTTAATGATTTAATTCTCAATAGTTCTGGTGTTAGTCTCTTTATCATCATTATCATCATCATCATCTTCATAAATTTCATCTGGAAATTTCTGACAAAAATTCTTGGAGGTGGACTTTGGAGCCTTGAAGATTCATTAGGAGAATTGTGATTGCAAAATACACTTTGGAGAATTCCCCATGTTGGGGAGAACTCATTTTCTTTCTATTCAATTTGTTAGATTTATCCAATTTTCTTGACACATTTTTAAGCTATGTTCTGTGAGATGTGTCTAGTGGTTCTTTGAAAAATTTAAAGAGGGGGGAGAACCATTCTGCATCATCCCATACATCCCCTGTTTGTTCATTACATTATTGGATTGTACAGGAGCATACAAAGTAGGAGAGGCATTCTACCAGTTATGATGTTTATAAGCCATTTTCAAATACATTATATTCCCAAGTATTAGGGGGGAGGGAAACAAGTGGTAATATTTCTTGTTTCCTGTGAAGATTTACAGCTGTACAGACTTACATACTTGCTTTTACTGGCTTAAGTTTAGCAGACACAACACAAAAAGATCAAAGAAAAGGGGAAAGGACCTACATATTCAAAAATATATATAGCAGTTCCTTTTGTTGTGGCAAAGACCTGGAAATTGAGGGGATGCCCATCAGTTGGGAAATGATTGAACAAAGTTGTAGTTTATTATTGTAGTAGAATATTATTGTAGTAGGAGAAATGACAAGTACAGTGGTTTCTGAAAAACATGGAAAGATTTTATATGCACTCAGGCAAAGTGAAGCAAGCAGAACCAAGAGAATTTTGTACACAGTAATGCAAGAATGTGAGTATGATCAACTGTGATTCAACTATTATGACTATTATAATGATCCTAGTGTATCCCAAAGGACCAATGATGAAAAAATATTATTCAACTTGAGGGAAAACTGATGAACTCTACATATTGAAGCATATTTTTAAAAAAAAGTCTTTATTTTTGTTATTTTATTTTGTCTACCTTTTTGGAAATTAAAATATGTTTAGCATTACTTCACAATATCAATTTTTTTTCCTTCTAAAGGAGGGTATAAGGGTAAGAGAAAAGGAGAAAATTTGGACCTCAAAATTAAAAAAAAATCAGTTACAAATTTGCAATTTGAAAATATTTAGCAAAATAAAATTATTTTAAAATAAAATTTAGCAGTGGAACAAATATAATTTTAAAAGTTAAAATAACAACAGAGCAGGAATTAATAAATTTATATTATATTCTTCAATAGTGAACAAAAGATAGTATTTAAGTATTAAGTTTGTTTAACAAGTAATCGTAGCAATAATATAGAGGATGATAAATAGGAATCAATTGGAACAAGAAACCAAAGTCAAGGAAGAGGATTTTGTTGTCCCCAGACTCCAGACAGTGAATAATGATGCCTTAATTAGGAATTATTATTCATTTCATATTTTTTCTCTTCTTTAATTATGTTTATTTTTATTATTACCTTAAACAGCAAACAAAGGAAGACTTTCATACACAGAGTTCAAAATGAAAATATTACATATAAAACAATTTTCATTTCGTATTAGGTTTTTTTGGACAAAATATAAGTCCACATTACTTTCAAAACTGGCTTCTCTGTGATTTCTTCTGAACTTCATTCTCTTCCCTTTTGATTATTTTTTAAAAGTTTCAATTTTTTGATATCACTAGTTCTAATTCCACTCTAGACCTTCCACCTATACCAAAATTTAAAACAAAGAAAATAATACTTAACATGGTCAAGCAAAATGTATCCACACAATGAATATTTTTCTTTCAAAAAACTAAAAATATGTCTCAATATTTTTTTTGTCACCTCTCTATCAAGAGGTAACTAACAAGTTCATTAAAGCTTCCAAAAAGATACATTGTTGATAATTGTTTTGAATAAAGCATTAAAGTTTTCAGGGATTTTTTTTTCTTTATCATTTTGAACATATTCTATTAGATCACTTAACTCCATTCTGCATCCATTAATACAACCCAAGATTCTTGACATGGTCTCTTTTATAATTTTTTATGTTTTTTATAATGTTCATAGAGCACAATTTGTTCAGTTATGCCCCAATTACTAGACATTACTTTAGAGATAAGTTTTTTTTCTTTTTAAATCCTACTTTAAGATGATGAAATTTGATTTAATTTTTGTTGTTGCTTTCTCAATATTATCCCCCTCTTATCCCCAATTCTTTGCTTTCCTGTTGAAGTGTTATATATGTGTACCAGTCTCTGTGTATTAAATTTTCTTTTGACCCTTGAGCTGTTAATTATATCTGAAGCCCACTTGTCTACCCCTTTGTTAATTTTTGTATATAATTCTTATGATTGACCCTGATAATTAGAATAAGTACTACCTCATTCTTATTTCTTTCTGCATTATTACATAACTTTTATTAACCTTTCCTTTCAAGTAATAGGGGAAAAAAGATACAATCCAATCACGTCTTTTTTTCCCCTTTGCTTAACTCTTGAAGTACATTATGGTTCTGAAGGTATATATTTTTCCCCCACTTAAGAAAATGTTAGAATCATATTCTCAAATAGCCATTTTCAATGACTCAAATAGATTCACTTTTCCAAGTTGGTCTTGACTCATACAAATGTATTTCAAAGTACCTTTTCATTGCTCTTTTTGTTGGTCATGATCATGAACAAAAATATCTGGAAGACTTCTATTCCACTAAATATTAGTTATTCTCCTTGTGTTATACTGAATATTGCAGTTAAATTATTCGGGTTTTTTTGTTTTGTTTTTGGTTTTGGTTTTGGTTTTTTTTGCTAAGGCAATTGAGGTTAAGTGAGTTACCCAGGGTCACACAGCTAGGGAATGTTAAGTGTCTGAGACCAAATTTGAACTTAAGTCCTCCTGACTTCAGGACTGGTGCTCTATCCACTGCACCACCTAGCTGCCCCAGCTAAATTATTTTTCTTTGTGACTCTATATTTTCTGTCATTTGGGATATTATATTCCAGGATCTCCTCTCATTCATAAAAGAAGCTTCTTTCATCTTGATTGTGATTCCTTTCTACTTGAACTTCTTTCAAGGTGCTTGTAGGAATTTTCCTTTCATGTTGGAGTTTTGGATTGTCACTATGATATTACTGGGACTTTTTCTTTGGAGATTCATTTAAGGTGATACCTGTTGAATTTTACTAATACTATATTATAATACTATAATTCTAACAGGATTCTATAGTTTACATTTATTATTTCTTGTAACATAGTGCATAACCTTTTGCATCATTCTTTCAAGTAGTCTAATGATTCTTAAATTATTTTTTATTTTTTTTTTTTTTGCTTTTTGCTGAGGCAATTGGGGTTAAGTGACTTGCCCAGGGTCACACAGCTAGGAAGTGTCTGATACCAGATTTGAACTCAGGTCCTCCTGACTTCAGGGCTGGTGTTCTAACCACTGCACCACCTAGCTGCCCCACTCTTAAATTATTTCTTGACTTGTTTTGCAGATAAGTTCTTTTGGATAAAAGATAAATTATATTTTGTTCTACTTTTTAATCCTTTGATTTTATTTTAATATTTCTTTTTTTAAAATAATTTTTATTTTAAAAATATATGCAAAAATAGTTTAAGCATTCACCTTGTAAAACCTTGTGTTCTATTTTTTCCCTCTCTGCCACCACCTCTTTCCCTAGTCAGTAAGTAATCCAATATTTGTTAAACATGAACAATTATTCTATAGTTTCCATATTTATTATGCTGCACAAGAAAAATCAGATCAAGGGGCAGAGCCAAGACGGTGGAGTGCAGATACCAGTCTCTGTGAACTCCTCTGACCTTCTCTCAAAGGAACAGCAGATTAAGCCTCTACATCGATTTTGGAGTTAATGAGCCCACAAATATTCGGAGTACAACCCATTTCCAGAAGATGTTATCTTGGGAGAACTTCATAACAGGTCTATTTCAGTTGGGTAAGGGGATAGTTTGCCGAGCCCAGTTGGCAGCTCCAAGAGACAGGACAGGAAGCTGGGGCCAGGGCTCAGAGCATGGCAGTTTCTAAGCACTTGGGAACTTTCTGTAAGCCTCTTAGGCTTTGGCAGATCTATCTTTTATAAAAAATAGATTGTAAACCACTGAAATTGCCAGATCTGGCCCAAATTGCCTAGCACCAGAAGTCAAGCAGCAGAACTGCTTCAGGAAACATTAAAGTAGCTGTCAGTCCTTTGCTTTGGACAGATCTTAAGCCTTAAAAAATGAACAAAAAACAAAAAACAAAAAAAGAACTTTCACCATACACCGCTTTTATGGAGAGAGAGAGAGGAACAGACCTCAGATCCTGAGGTTCATAAAGGTAAAATAAATCCAGAGGAAGCTGCCAAGGGAGACATGAGCTGGTCCCCATTTCGCAAGGCATTCCTGAAAGATGGCATAGCGAATCTTAAAAGAGAGTTAGAAGAAAAATGGGGAAATGGAGTGAGATCATTGCAAGAAGGATATAATGCCCTACAAAAAACATATGAAAAAAGACACCAATTCACTGAAGAACAAAATTGGTGAAATGGAAAAAGTATGAAATGAACAACTTGGTCAATTACAAAAGGAGCTAAAAAAAGGTAACTGAAGAAAAAATACACTAAAAATTAGAACTGAACAAATGGAAGTGAATGAATCAATAAGATTTAAATAATCAGTCAAACAAAAATGAAAAAAGAAAAAAAATAGAAGAAAATATGAAATATCTTCTAGGAAAAACAACTGACCTGGAAAATAGAGTTAGAAGAGATAATCTAAGGATTTTTAGACTTCCTGAAAGCCATAATGAAAAAAAGAACATAGACACTATTTTATGGGAAATCATGAAATAAAACTGCTCTGGTATTTTAGAATCCAAAAGTAAAGTAGCCATTGAAAGAATTCACTGATCACTTTGAAACCCCAAAATTAAATTCCCAAGGAATATCGTGGCTAAATTTCAGGACTATCACACCAAGGAATAGATATTGAAAGCAGAGAGAAAGAAACAATTCAAGTAGCAAGGAGGCATAATTAGAATCACCCAGGATCTGTCAGCTTCCACATTAAGAGCAGATTTGAAGAAAAAAAATAATATCCAAACAGAACTCAAAAGAAGCATAAAAAGGGAAAAAGGAAAGAACACTTGAGAACTCTCTTTCTATTAAGGGTATACTTAGAGAATGGGGATATAATTTGATTTGACTTTGATAACATGCAAAAGAAACTAGAGATGGAAGGGGAATCATACTGGAAAAAAGAGGAGAAAAGAGGTAAAGTAAGGTAAAATAGGGAGGTAATAATAAGGGAAAAGTCTCGTGAAGAGGCAAAGAAACCCTTATCTAACTGAGGGAAAGAGGGGCAGAGGATGAGCATTATGTGAATTTTACTCTCATCAGATTGGGCTCTAAAAGAGAATATCAGACATTTCGTTTCACAGAGAAACTTGTCCCACCTTATAAGGAAATGGGAAGAGGAAGGAGGAAAAGAAAGTGAAAGACTAATAGAAAAGAAAATAGATGAATTAGGGGGAAAGTGTAAAAAAAGGGGGAGGGGCTCTAAAAGGGGGAGGACTGTTTGAGGGAGTTGTTCATCAAAAGCAAAATACTGGGGATGGAAGTAGGGAGAAAGAAGAAAAGAAAGAGAAAAACATTACTTTGGGTAAATAAGATGGCAGGAAATATGGAATTAGTTATTTTAACTGTGAATGTGAATGGGGTGAACTCTCATAAAACAGAAGCAGATAGCAGACTGGATTAAAAGCCAGAATCCAACAATATGTTGTTTACAAGAAACACATCTAAAGCATAGAGATACACACAGAGTGAAGGTAAAGGGCTGGAGCAGAATCTATTATGTTTCAGGTGAACAAAAATAGGAGGGGTAGCAATCCTGATCTCAGATCAAGTAAAAGCAAAGATAGATCTAATTAAGAGAAGGAAGGAAGGAAACTATATTTTACTAAAAGGTACCATAGATAAGGAAGTAATATCAAAACTAAACACATATGCACCAAGTGATGTAGAATCCAAATTCCTAGAGGAGAAGTTAAGAGAGATGCAAGAAGAAATAGACAGCAAAACTATACTAGTGGGGGATCTCAACCTTGATCTCTCAGAATTAGATAAATCAAATCAAAAAATAAATAAGAAAGAAGTTAAGGAGTGAAACAAAATGTTAGAAAAATTAGGTATGAAAAATCTTTGAAGAAAATTGAATGGAAGCAGAAAGGAGTTTACTTTTTTTCTCAGTGGTTCATGAAATTTATACAAAAAATTACCATGTGTTAGGGCATAAATACCTCAAAGTCAAACGCAGAAAGGAAGAAAAAAATATATGCATTTTTTTCAGATCATGATACAATAAAAATAACATGCAATAATTCCAGGAGAATATAGATAAAAAAGTTAGTTGGATATTAAATAACATAATTCTAAAGAATGAATGGGTGAAACAGCAAATCATAGACACAAACAATAATTTCATCCAGGAGAATGACAATAATGAGACAACATACCAAAATTTGTGGGTTACAACCAAAGTTATTATAAGGAATCATTTTATATCTCTAGATGCTTACTTGCATAAAATGGAGAAAGAAAAGTTCAATGAATTGGCCTTAAAACTAAAAAAAAGCTAAAAAAAGATGAAAAACTTTCAATTAACTACCAAATTGGAAATTCTGAAAATAAAAGGGGAAATTAATAAAACTGAAAATAAGAAAACTATTGAAACAATAAATAAAACTAAGAGTTAGTTTTCTGAAAAAAAATACATAAGCATTTATTTAATTTAATTAGAAAAAGGAAAAAGAAAAAGAAAATAAAATTTCCAGCAATGAAGAGGAAATCAGAGCAACAATTAGGAGTTACTTTGTCTAACTTTATGCCAATAAATTTGATAATCTAAATGAAATGGAGGGATATCTTCAAAAATATAGATTTCCCAGGTTAACAGAAGAGGAAATAAATTATTTAAATAGACCCATTTTATTTTATTTTTTTAAGCTTTTTATTTGCAAAACATATGCATAGGTAATTTTTCAACATTGACCCTTGCAAAGCTTTCTGTTACAAAGTTTTCCCTCCTACCCGCTACCATCTCCCCTAGATGGCAAGAAGTCTAATACATGTTAATTATGTTAAAATATTTGACAGATCAAATATGTGCATACATATTTATACAGTTATCTTACTGTACATGAAAGGAAAAAAAACTGAGAAGGAAAGCATAATGCAAGCAAACATCAATAGACAGTGTGAAAATGCTATGTTGTGGTCCAGATTCAGATCCCACAGGACTCTCCCTGGGTATACAAGGCTTTGTTCAACACTGAGCAGTTGGAAATAGGTTGAAACATCACATTGTTGGGGGCAGAGCCAAGATGGCGGAGTGAAAAGGTGACTCTTTGCCTCTCCTCCGATCTTCTCTCAAATCAACAATAAAATAAGCCTCTGAGCTGATCTTAAAGTCAACAAACTCAGAAATATTTAGACACTACTTGCTGAAGAACGTTATATGAGGTTTGTCTAAAAAAGTTTTAGGTTTTGCTTAAAATCAGGTTTGCTTAAAAAGTTAACTGAAGAAAATAACACTTTAAAAATAAGAATTGAACAAATGCAAGTAAATGACTCAATAAGACTTCAAGAATCAGTCAAACAAAAACAAAAAAAAATGAAAAATTAGAAGAAATAATGAAATATCTCCTAGGAAAAACAACTGACTTGTAAAATAGATCTAGGAGAGACAATCTAAGGATTATAGGACTTCCTGAAAGCCATGATGAAAAAAATAATCTAAACACTATCTTCCAGGAAATCCTGAAAGAAAACTGCCCTGAGATTGTAGAATCAAAAGGCAAAATCACTATTGAAAGAATCCACCAAACACCTCCTGAAAGAGACCCCAAAATTAAAACCCCAAGGAATATTGTGGCTAAATTTCAGGACTATAGCACCAAGGAAAAGATTCTGCTAGCAGCTAGAAAGAAACAATTCAAATACAGAGGATCAATAATTAGAATCACACAGGATCTGTCAACCTCCATATTGAAGGATCGAAGGGCCTGGAACCAGATATTCCGAAGGGCAAAGGAACTTGGATCACAGCCAAGAATAACCTATCCAGCTAGAATGAGCATTATCTTCCAGGGAAGAAGATGGTCATTTAAAGATATAGGTGAATTTCACCTGTTTATACTGCAAAGACCGGATCTGAACAAAAAATTTGACATTCAAACACAGAACTCAAGAGAAACATAAAAAGGTAAAAAGGAAAGGTCTTTTAAGAACTTTATTTCTACTATGGGGATACTTAAAGTTTGGGAGTATAATTAACTAGATATTACTTTGATAATATGAAAAAGAGAACTAGAGGGGAAAAGGTTGTCATCCTGGGGAAAAAAGAGAAAAAGTGGTAAAATAAGATCTAAAAAAAAAAGGAGGTAAAAACAAGGTAAAATCACTTGAAGAGGCAAAGAAAACATAATATAATTGAGAGAAAGAGGGGAGGGAGATGAGCATTGTGTAAATCTTACTCTCATCAGGTTGGGCTCTAAAAGTGTATATCAGACATTTGATTTCACATAGAAACTTGTCTTTTGCTAGAGGGAAGTGGGAGGATAAGGAGGAAAAGTAAGAGACAAACTAATAGAAGCCAAAATAGAAGATTCAGGGGAAAGGAGTAAAAAGAGAGGGAGGGGATCAAAAGGGTGGAGTATTGTTCAGGGGAGGGGGTCATCAAAAGCAAAGTACTGAGGAGGGGCAAAGGGAGAAAGGGGAAAGGAAAGGGGAAAACATAACTTGGGTCAAAAAGATGGCAGGAAATAAAGAATTAGTTATTCTAACTGTCAATGTGAATGGGATGAACTCTCCCATAAAGCAGAAGCAGATAGCAGACTGAATTAAAAACCAGAATCCCACAATATGTTATCTAAAAGAAACACATCTAAAACATAGTGACACATATAGGATGAAGGTAAAAGGCTCTATTATGCTTCAGGTTACCAAAAAAAAGCAGGGGTAGCAATCCTTATCTCAGATCAAGTAAAAGCCAAGATAGATCTAATCAAAAGAGATAAGGAAGGAAACTATATTTTATTAAAGGGTACCATAGATAATGTAGCAATGTCTACATTAAATATATACGCACCAAGTGCAATAGCATCCAAATTCCTAGGGGAGAAATTAAGAGAGATGCAAGAAGAAATAGACAGCCAAACAATACTAGTGGGGGATCTCAACCTTGTTCTCTCAGAATTAGATAAATCAAACTACAAAATAAACAAGAAAGAACCTAGGGAGATAAACCAATTGTTAGCAAAGTTAGGTATGATAGATCTATGGAGAGAGTTGAATGGAGACACTAGGGAGTTTACTTTTTTCTCAGCAGTCCATGGAACTTATAGAAAAATTGACCATGTGTTAGGGCATAAAAACCTCAAAATCAAATGCAGAAAAGCAGAAATAGTAAATGCATCCTTTTCAGATCATGATGCAATAAAAATCACATGCAATATAAGGCCAGGAGAAAATAAACCAAAAATTACTTGGAAATTAAATAATCTAATCCTGAAGAATGAATGGGTGAAAGAGCAAATCACAAACACAATAAATAATTTCATCCAGGAGAATGACAATAAGGAGACAACACACCCAATTTTGTGTGATACGGCCAAAGTGGTTATAAGTGGCAATTTTATATCCCTAGATGCTTACTTTCATAAAATAGAGAAAGAAAACATCAATGAATTGGGGTTATTAAAAAAAATAGAAAAACAACAAATTAAAAACCCTCAATTAAATACCAAATTTGAAATTCGAAATATAAAAGGAGAAATTAATAAAATTGAAAATAAGAAAACTATTGAATAATTAAATAAAACTAAGAGTTGGTTATAAGAAAAAAACAACAAAATAAATAAGCCTTTAGTTAATTTGATAGGAAAAAGGAAAGAGGAAAATCAAATTGTTAGTCTCAAGAATGATAAGGGAGAACTTTCCTCCAATGAAGAGGAAATTA
>JAJPUD010012353.1:0-17919 GCA_023553655.1 Myrmecobius fasciatus | reverse complement strand
CAGCCCTTTTTGTAGTGGCTAGAAACTGGAAACTGAAGGGATGCCCATCAATTGGAGAATGGCTGAAGAAATTATGGTATATGAATGTTATGGAATATTATTTTTCTGTGAGAAATGACCAGCAGGATGATTTCAGAGAGGCCTGGAGGGACTTGCATGAACTGATGCTGAGTGAAATGAACAGAATCAGGAGATCATTATACATGGCCACAACAATACTATATGATGATCAATTCTGATGGACATGGCTCTCTTCAACAATGAAATGTTTCAAACCACTTCCAATTGTTCACTGAAGAAGGCCATATACACCCAGAGAGAGGGATGTGAAATGTGGTCTACAACATAATATTTTCATGCTCTCTATTGATGTTTTGCTTGCCTTTTGTTACCTTTCTCTTATTTTTCTTTCTTGTAGATATGATTTTTCTTGCACAAAAATGATAAGTGTGGAAATAGGTATACTTGTATTCGATTTGTCAAGTATTTTAACATAATTAACATGTAGTGGATATACTGCCATCTAGGGGAGGGATGGGTAGTAGGGCGGAAAAAAATTGTAATAGAAAGTTTTGTAAGGGTTAAAGTTGAAGAATTGCCCATACATATGTTTTGTAAATAAAAAGTTTTAATTAAAAAAAATAAAAATAAATAAAAATAAAATAATCCTGTTGGTCAGTTCTTACAGAACAATAATCTTCCATAACATTCATATACCATAATTTATTCAATCATTCTTCAATTGATGGGCATCCACTAGGTTTCCAGATTCTTGTCACTACAAAAAGAGCTGCCACAATATTTTTGCACATGTGTGTCCCTTTCCCTCCTTTAAGATCTCTTTGGGATATAAGCCTAGTAGAAACACTGCAGGGTCAAAGGGTTTTCACAGTTTGATAACTCTTTGGGAATAGCTCCAAATTGCTCTCCAGAATGTTCACAATTCCACCAATAATGTAATATTATCCTAGTTTTCCAACATCCCCTTTAACATTCGTCATTATCTTTTCCTGTCAACTTAGCCAATCTGAGAGGTGTGTAGTGGTATCTCAGAATTATCTTAATTCATATTTTTCTAATCAATAATGATTTAGAGGACCTTTCCATGTGACAATAAATAGTTTTAATTTCTTCATCTGAAAATTTTCTGTTCATATCCTTTGACATTTATCATTTGGTGAATGGCTTGACTTCTTTTAAATTTGAGTCAATTCTCTATATATTTTAGAAATGAGGGCTTTATCAGAACCTTTGGATATAAAAATGTTTTCCCAGTTTGTTGCTTCCCTTCTAATCTTGTCTACATTAGTTTTGTTTGCACAAAAAATTTTAACTTAATATAATCAAAAGTATCTATTTGGGGATCCATAATGATCTCCAATTCTTCTTTGGTCAGAAATTCTTTTATCCTCCACAGATCTGAGAGGTAAACTATCCTATGTTCTTCTGATTTGTTTATAATATCATTCTTTGTGTCTAGATTATGAGCCCATTTTGAACTTATCTTGGTATATGGTGTTAGTTATGGGTTAATGCTTAGTTTCTGCCATACTGATTTCCAATTTTCCCAGCATTTTTATCAAATAAGGAATTCTTATCACAAAAGCCAGGGTCTTTGAGTTTGTCAAACATTAGATCACTATAGTTATTGACTATTTTGTCCTGTGAACCTAATCTATTTCACTGATAGACTACTCTATTTCTTAGCCAGTACCAAATGGTTTTGATGACTGCTGCTTTATAATATAGTTTTAGATCTGGTACAGCTAGGCCACCTTCATTTGCATTTCTTTTCATTAATTCCCTTGATATTCTTGATCATGCATTCTTCCACATTTTGTTGTTATTTTGTCTAGGTCAATAAAATAGTTTTGGGGAGTTTGATTGGTATAGCATTAAATAAATAGATTAGTTAAGGTAGTATTGTCACCTTTATTATATTTGCATGACTTATCTGAGAGCACTTAATAATTTTCCAATTGTTTATATCTGACTATTTTTGTGGAAAGAATTTTTAGTTTTGTTCATATAGTTCCTGGCTTTCCCTTGGCAGACAGATTTCCAAATATTTTATACTATTGGCAATTATTTTAAGTGGAATTTCTCTTTGTATGTCTTGGAGTTGAATTTTTAGTGATGTATAAAAATGCTGATCATTTATGTGGATTTATTTTGTATTCTGCAACTTCACTAAAGTTGTGGATTATTTCTAATAGTTTTTCAGTTGATTCTCTAGGGTTCTCTAAGTATATCATCATATCATCTGCAATGAGTGATAATTTGTTTTCCTCATTATCGACTCTTTTTCTCTTTTTTCTTCTTTTTGCAAAAGCTAGCATCTCTAATAGAACATATAATAATAATGGTGATAGTGGGCAACCTTGTTTCACCCCTGAACTTATTGGGAATGGTTCTAGTTTATCCCCATTACATATGATGCTTGCTGATGGTTTTACATAGATGTTACTGATTATTTTAAGGAAAAGCCCATTTATTGTTAAATTCTTTAGTGTTTTTAATAGGAATGGGTATTGGATTTTACAAATGCCTTTCTGCATCTATTGTTTTATATTGAACCAGAATATTGAACCAGACCCATATTCCTAATATAAATCCTACTTGGTCATGGTATATTATCCTGGGAATGACTTTCTGTAATCTCTTTGATAATATTTCATTTAAATTTTTACATTAATATTTATTACAGAAATTGGTCTATGATTTTCTTTCTCTGTTTTCATCCTACCTGGATTGGGCATCTGTACAATGTCTGTATCATAAAAGGAAATTGGTAGTCCTTCTTTCCCTATTTTTTCAGATAGTTTATATAGTATTGGAGTTAATTGTTCTTCAAATGTTTGGTAAAATTCACATGTAAATCCATCTGGTCTTGAAAAATTTTTCTTAGGGAGTTGATTAATAGCTTGTTCTAGTTCTTTTTCTAACGTGAGACAATTTATGTAATGTATTTCCTCCTCTGTTAATCTGGGCAATTTTTATTTTATCTATATACCTCTCCGTTTCACTTAGGTTATCAAATTTATTTGCATAAAGTTGAACAAATTAACTCCTAATTATTGTTACAATTCCCTCTCCATTAGTGGAAAGTTTTCCCATTTCATTTTTGAGACTAACAGTTTGATTTTCCTCTCTTTTTTACTAATCAAATTAACTAAAGATTTATCTATTTTGTTGGTTATGAAAAAAAAAACAACTCAGTTTTATTTATTAATTCAATCGTTTTTTTTTACTTTCAATTTTATTAATCTCTCCTTTTATTTTTTTCAATTTTCAAGTTTGTTATTTGATTGGGGGTTTGTATTTTGTTCTTTTTCTAACATTTTTAGTTGCAAACCCAGTTCACTGATCTTCACTTTCTCCATTTTATGCAAGTAAGCATCTAGAGATATAAACTTTCTCCTTATCACTTTACCTGTGTCCCACAAATTTTGCTATGTTGTCTCATTATTTTCATTCTCTTGGATGAAATTATTGATCATGTCTATGATTTGCTGTTTCACCCATTCATTCTTTAGGACAAGATTATTTGGTTTCCAATTACTTTTTGGTCTATTTTCACCTGGACTTTTATTGAATGTAATATTTTGCATGGTGATCTGAAAAAAATCCATTTACTATTTCTTTTTCATTTAATTTTGAAGTCTTTATGTCCTAATATATGGTTAATTTTTGTTTAATTCTATGAACCACCAGGAAAAAAGTGTACTTCTTTCTGTCTCCATACAATTTTCTCCAAAGATTTATTATAACTAACTTTTCTTGTATTCTCTTTACCTTGTTAACTTCTTTTTTACTGATTTTGTGGTTTCATTTATATAGTTGTTAGAGAGGAAGTTTGAAATTTCTTACTATTAGCGTTTTGCTGCCTATTTCTTCTTGCATCTGTCTTATCTTCTCTTTTAGGAATTTACATGTTATATCAATTGGTGCATATATGTATAATATTGATATTGCTTAATTATCTATGATACCCTTTAGCAAGATATCATTTCCTTCTTTTATTCTTTTAATTAAGTCAATTCTTGCTTTTTCTTGATCTGAGATCAGGATGGCTACCTCTGGGTTTTTTTTTTTTTTACTTCACCTGAAGCATAATAGATTCTGCTCCAGTCTTTTATCTTTGCTGTGTATGCATCACTCTGTTTTAAATGTGTTTCTTGTAAACAACATATTGTAGCGTTCTGGCTTTTGATCCAGTCTGCTATGTGCTTCCATTTTATGGAAGAGTTCACCCCATTTACATTTACAGTCAAAACTACTAATTCTGTATTTCCTGCCATTTTATTAACCCTAAATTATATTTTTCTTTTTCATTTCCCCCTTTTTCTCCTCCCCAGTATTGACTTTTGAGTACACTTGACTCAGACAGCCCTCTCCCTTTAGTGCCCCTCCAACTTTCTTATACCTTTTCCCTACTATTTCTGTTTTCCTTTCTATTACACTACCAATTCCCTTTTCTCCTATCTCCTCCCACTTTCCTATGAAGTGAGAGAAGTTTCTCTGTGAAAACAAATTGTGTAATATTATTTTTTGAGCCAAATCTGATGAGAATAAGATTCACACAATGTTCATCACCCTTCCTTGTTTCCCTCAATTATAATAGGTTTTCTTTTGCCTCTTTGTGAGATGTAATTTCTCTTATTTTATCTCCACTTGCCCCTTTTTGTGGTATAACCTCCTTTGCACCTCTAGTTTCTTTTGTATATTATAATAGTAAAATTAAATTATACATTAATTCTCAACATATACCCATAACAGAAATATAGTTCTCAAGAGCTATTTTCTTTTTGTCTTTTTATGCTTCTTTTGGGTTCTATATTTGAAGGTCAATTTTTTTTTTGCTCAGCTCTGGTCTTTATATCAGAAATATATTGAATTCACCTGTTTCATTGAATATCCATCTTTTCCCCTAAATGGTTGGTTTAGCAGGGTAGTTTATTCTTGGCTGCATTTCAAGTTATTTTGCCTTTCAGAATATCAGCTTCCAGGCCCTAGATCCTTTAAGATGAAGACAGCTGGGTCCTGGTTGATCCTTATTGTGGTTCCTAGGTATTTGAATTGTTTTTTTCTGACTGTTTATAATATTTTTAACTTGGTCTGATAGTTCTGAACTTATCTATGATATTCTTTGGAGTTTTAATTTTGGAGTCTCTTTCAGAAAGTGTTCAGTGAATTCTTTCAATGGCTATTTTACCTTCTGATTCTAGGACATCAGGGCAGTTCTCTTTGATGATTTCCTGAAAATTAATGTCTAGGCACTTTTTTTTTTTTTCATCATGGTTTTCAAGAAGTCCAATCATCCTTAGATTGTCCCTCCTAGACCTATTTTCAGGTCAGTTATTTTCCCAAATAGGTATTTTACTTTTTCTTTTCTCTTTTTTGTTTTACTTGACCAATTGTTGATGTCTCACTGAGTCATTCATTTCCAATCATTCAATTCTGATTTTTAGTGAATTATTTTCTTCATTTACTTTTTTAGTTCTTTTTGTATTTGCCCAATTGAATTTTTAAAGGAATTTTGTTGTTCTATGGATTTTTTTCCATTTCACAAAATCTGTTTTTTTAAGGAGTTATTTTCCTTTTTCATTTCACAAATTCTGTTTTTCAGGATGTTGTTTTCTTTTTCCACTTTTCCAAATCTACTTTTAAAGGTGTTATATGGTTTTTCCATTTCATTAAATCTATTTTGTAATGAATTTTCTTCAGATAAATTCTGCATTTCCTTTTCTAAACCCTCTTGCAAAGTTTTCATTTCCTTCCCCCATTTTTTTCTAGCTCTCTTTTGAGATCCTTTTTAATTTCTTCTAGGAGAGCCTGATGTCTTTGGGGCTTCATCTGTATATTAGATGCTTTGGTTCGCCTCAGGGTATAAAATTTGTTCTTTTTTTTCTTCTTAAAGGTTTTTTTGGTCAGACTTCTTTTTGCTTTTTTACTCATTTTTTTTAAAGAAAAGTTGCAATATGCTTTTACAGCAAGGGATATTGTCTAAGTTTCCTCTAAAACTGCCAGTGATTTGCAGACTGACTTCCATTGCTGGGTGGGCATGGCCAGGTCTTTTAAAATTCTGGCATTTTGGGGTTCACCATTTACCTTTTGTGTTTATATTGAATCCTTTTTCTCAAACTTGCAGATTCAGTCTAGGGGAAAAATTCAAATTATACCCCCTATTAGAAGAAAAACACTTTGAAGTCAGAATTCTTTTTATTTTTTAAAAAATAATATTTACTTTTTCCCCAATTGTAAATGTGAAAATAATTTAACATTTTTAATAGAATGACTCTCAAATTTTATGTCTCTGCTTCCTCCATCCTTCACCATCATAATTGAGAAGGAAAGAAATTTTATATAATTTGGTTATACTTGTGCAGTCACACAAAACATATTAGTCAAATTAGGAGAGAAAACATAGACATATCCTCAAAAAAAAAAAACCAAGAAAATAAAGTTGAAAAAATATCCTTTTCTATTTGCAATCAGACTCTATCAGTCCTTTTTTCTCAAGATGAATAGCATCCTTCATCATGTCTTTCAGAATTGTCTTGGATCATCATACTGCTAAGAATAGATAGCTTATTAACAGTTGATTACAAAAATATTCTCCTGAATTTGTTCATTTAACATTGCATTAGTTCATGAAATTCTTTCCAGATTTTTCCAAGAGCATCCTGCTTGTCATTTCTTACAGTATAATAGCATTCTACTACAATCATCTACTACATATTTTTCACTTAAAGCTCCATTGATATATTCCCTCAATTTCCTCTTCTTTACCACAACAAAAAAGATGCTATAAATATTTTTGTACACATAAGCCTTTTTCCTTTTTTTTTTTTTTACCTTTTTGGGATACTGACCTAGCAGTACTTTTTAGGAGTTGAAAATATGTATTATTTTATAACCCTTTGGAAATAGGTCCAAATTGCCCTAAATGAATCAGTTCACAACTCCACTAATAGTGAGATTAGTTTTGCAATTTCTTTCCGTTTCTTCCAACATTTGTCAATTTCCTTTTCAGTAATATTAGGAAATCTGATAGGTATAGGGCGATACTCAAACCTATTTTAATTTGCATTTCTCTAATCATTGTAATTTAAAACTGTTTTATATGACTATTGAGATAGTTTTGAATACTTTATCTAAAAGCTATGTGCACATATCCTTTCACCATTTCTCATTTGGGAACTGATTCATTTTTACAAATTTGATTCATTTCTTTATATATTGGGGGCTCTTTTCAGAGAAACTTGCTCTAAATTTTCCCCCATAGTTATGAGTTATGTTCATTTACCTCAATCCTCTCTGTTTCTCTTTGTTTCTGTCTCTTTCTCTTTGTGTCAGTTTCTGTGTCTCTATTTTTGCCTGTCTGAGTTTGTTTCTTTCTGTCTATTTGGTCCTCCCTCCCTTCCTCTCTCTGTCTGTCTCTGTCTGTCTCTGTCTGTCTCTGTCTGTCTCACCCCCCACTCGCTTTCTCTTCCCTTCCCATTTCAATATCTTCTATGACTCTCCCTTTCACCCTTAGATAGAGACTTTTTAATACCTTTCTTAGTTTCATTATGATCTAGCATACTGACTGTCACATTCAATACTTCCAACCTAGCTATTGTAGCTTTGGGCTTCTTAGGATTTTCTGGCAGCATTCATTTTGACTTCTGCACCATGGCCCAAAACAAATAACCTTTTCTCTTTCAGCTTTCTTTTTTTAAATTATCTTCCTCCATATATTATAAAGTCATTGAAAGTAGAAAGTGTCTTTCTTTTTCATATTGGTAACCTCATAACTGGCACATAATAAATGCTTATTATCTATTTTATTGATATAAAAATGTTTTAAGCGCCCTGTTTTTTTTTGTTTTTGTTTTTGTTTTTGTTTTTTGTTTTTATGTGAGGCAATCCAGATTAAGTGCCCAAGGTCTTCCTGACTCCAGGGTCAGTGTTCTGTCCATTGTCTCACCTAGCTGCTCTAATATGTGTTTGTTGAATTGAACTAAATTAGTTCAAGACCCTTGTCAACCAAAGATGAAAAATTATAAATATGCAGTTTCCAGTGCTGGTGTTTAGAGATATTTTCTAATGAAGAAAAAAATTTTCACATAAATTATGGTTGTACATTATGAAAACATGAGGAAGCATCAGAATCTCAGAGGATATGAAATCCTAAAGTTATCAGTCAGAGCTAAATGCCTGAAATACTGATACACACCAGAAGTTCAACAAGTATCTTTGTATTGAAGAAAAAGGAGGGCTGATAAAACTTTGTCTTCTCTCTTTTAAAGAATTTTAGATTAGGGCCACCTAGGTGGCACAGTGGATAGAGCACCAGCCCTGAAGTCAGGAGGACCTGAGTTCAAATCTGATCCCAGACACTTAATATTCCCTAGCTGTGTGACCCTGGGTAAGTCACTTAACCTCAATTGCTTCAGCCAAAAAAAAATTAGATTATCTCTGAAGAACATTAAATCTATTATGAAGTACCTATGCTTAGAAATTTTGTCCCTTTCCTCCAAGCAAATATATTTCTGCACAATACAATTCTGATACATTGATTTACAGTAGTTTCACACTTCACCATATGATTCCAGAAAAAATATAAGAAAAATGGTATTTCCCTTATTTCCCTTATGATCATTCTGATGAGCAAGTATAAGGTCAGTCATTCCACTATTTTTACAGGATGCTTGTTATTTTCAAATATCCTTGTTCTAATGCTATATCACTTTACATTACCGGAAAAAAAGGGAGAAAAAATGCTGCTCTTGAGAAGACAATATATTCTGAAACACCTAAACAGAAGGATTGCTGGGAAAGATGTGTATTTCTATTATAATGAAAAAGAACCATGGATGGGCTCAAATACTTAACACTTTCTATTGAATGCTTCCCACATAAGCTTACCTGATTGTCCAGCCAGGTCTCATATATTTCTAAAAGCAAAGAAACCCCATTTGCACAACATCAGCAGGAAATACCTTCTCATTTCAAAAGCCTGGAAAAAGAAGCCAAATAAAAATGTTACCTTTTTCTTGAGGGCAAGGGTCCTGCTGCTCCCAGAAATGAGTTTTCCCCTAAGCTTTATATGAAAAACTTTTAAAAATATATTTGCTGTGGAAATTCAAAAACTCCAAGTGAGGCAGGTACTGACATGTTATTTGTTTTTGTATTATTTTTAGTTCTGCTATCTGAGATCAAGTACTTCTCCCTTATTTGAATTGGGAGTCCTCAGCTTTAGAAATATTTAGCAATTCCATTTCACAGTAAGTAAAATATTCCACTTAATGGCACCAAAAATCATTACAGTTATTCAAGAATCAAATACTGTTGCAAGCCCACCTTGTCAGGAGATTTTGTTTGTTTACTTGTTTTACATCATCTCTAAGCAAAAGAAATAAAATAATAGCTTAAGTGAGTCCCACATTTGTGGAAGTTAAATATTCTAAATTTGACTAAACCTTTGAAGTTCCTTATCTACTTAGACTCAGAGGTTTGCTTTTGTATCACACAGTCATTTTATATACATTTTAATATTACAATCTTTATCTGATGAAGATTAACAAAATCATAGCCCTAAAGTTTTAACAAAAGTAGATTAAATATGAGGAGGCAACAAAAATGCACTTGGTATAAAGATTAGTAAAGATTTTTGTAATCCAGCCAGGATGAATAAAATTGATAGGCAGATTTAAGTCACAATCGGGAATCTCTGTTTCCCAGGAAGACTTACTAATACAAAATGTACTAGAGAAATTAATCAAACTTCACTTGATAAGCATTTAAACTGAGCCCCTCAAATGTAGAAATAACTGATCCTAAAAAAGAAAGAGCAAATATATTAACTGAGTATGATTTAGGATAATTTTTTTTTAATTTTATGTTTCTAGTCTCTTTAACTATCACAATAAATGCCAGAAGGTAGCTAATTAATAAATGCTTATTAAATTGGATTTAAGAAATTTGTTCACCTTTTGGATATTAGGCAAAAATTGCATATTTAATAGTAATCACATATTTATGGAAAGAATTCATGAGTGGCCACTTAGCAAGTGAATTTTGATTTCATTGCTCTAACTATTAATATACTTAATAAAATACTTCTGGGCATATATTGAACAATTGTAATTAATTAGCATTTTATAAAATGATATTTTTCTCCTTAATAGGAATTTGTCAATGAGTATTGCGTACCTCATTAAAAACACATGAAGTCTGCAGTGTCATTGAGTATTCTAAAGGTCATGTAGAAAATTAATCCATATTTAGTGATTCAAGAAAGCAGATATTAATCTAAGTAACATTACATTATCTAGTTCATATCTAAATATCTTGTTCACAAGGGTATTGAAAAAGAGTATTATGTTATTTGTTGAAAACTGAATACAGTGCAGTGTTAAATATATTGGCTGACAAGAAATTTTTTGGATCAGTGAGCTAAAGTTAAGGGTTTACACATTGGATCTTGTTCATTTTCTTATTTGTCACCACTCTTTAACCTACAACTTTTGTTGTACTATAAATACTTACCTGGTGCACCTTTACTTATTTATCTCCCTTATTTAGATTATACTTTCTTTGGATCCTTAACTTTTAGAAATCCCACTGATCTTTCAAGTACCAAATCAATTTCTTCCTTTCCCATTAATTATCCTTTAAATTTTCTTCACATTTCACCGACCTTTTCTCTTAAAAACTCTTAAAGAATAGTGTATATTATTTTCATTGTACACTTTATTTTGTGTGCATATGTGTTTTTATATGCGTTTATAAGAATATATATGTATATAAAAGTGTGTTTATATCTTTAGACATATATATATATATACATATATATATATACACATATTTATGCTTTTGCCATATAGCTATAAATATTCTATATCTATTAATTCCCCAAATTTGAAAACTAGTTCATTGAGGTAAGACATCATTTGTTATAATTTTATAGTCCCAAAAAGTTCAGCATAATGTTAAATATAACAGATGTTAAATAAACATTTATTGATTAATAAAATATAAATAATTTCATTTCTAAGTGTTTCCTTGTTTTTAGATTTATATAAACACAAATAATATCTTAAAAAGAGAATGAAAAAGATATATTAAGTAACTATTGTTGAAGTTATGAATTACACCAAACTTTCTGGTAATCAATTTGGAATAATATCCCAAAATGTAATAGACTGTTTATTTTGTCTAATACAACAACACTGCTGATAAGCTTATCTCACAAAGGAATAAAGAAATCAAAGAAAGAAGAAAATGACATGTGTATAAAATAATGTATAACAACTCTTTTTGTAACATCAAAAACTAGAAATTAAGAGGTATCATATGATTTGGAAAATGAATAAAGAAAATGTTATATATACATACATAAATGTGTGTTTGTATATGTGTGTCCATGTGTGTGTCTGTGTGTGTGATACTACTGTTCTAAAAAAATGATGAAAATGATGGCTTCAGAGTAACCTGAAAAGGTTTGTATGAACTTGAGAATGATGAAGTGAAAAACACATGCAAAAAATATTATACGAAAATAATACTGTCAAAATGAAACAAAAGGCTTGAAAACTACAAGAACTCTGACAAATGTAGCAATCAACCATGATTCCAAAGGACTAGAAATTTAAAATGTTACTTTCTTCCTTAAAAATAGATTATGACCTAGCACATGGACAATGTGGAAATTTATTTTGCTTCATTATATATGTTTGTTAATGCTGTGTTGTTTTGGTTTTGTTTTGTTTCTAGTGGAAGAGTAGTGGAGTGGGAAAATGTTTGTTGACATTTTTAAGTAACATAAATTTTAAATGTAAGCTAAGCATGTTCCAATGTTCAGATGGATCCATTATCTTTCATTAATTTTCATATCCCCTCAATGAATGAAGTTTATAATTTTTCCACACCTGCTCATCTTTTAGGACTTTAATACATAGGTGCTTAAGTTTTTCTATAGAGTGGTTTACTGTTTTGATTTCTGCTGACTTATGGGGATCCTAAATCTGCTTAGAATGGATAGAAAAATTTCTATGAAAAGAACAAAGATGAAAAAAATGGAAATATTCTAGATATACTAGAGGGGATGCAATTCCAGGGGCATTAAGCCATTGAGATTCAAAAGGTATTTAAATGGGGGGAATATAGCGAAATTGTAGAAAATCTTAGACTAATTATTAATGATGAAACATAGACTGAGAGAACAACTATAATTACTAACCTTTGTGCCTAATTTCCTGTCTCTAAAAAAATTTCATTACACTTTATGATACATTTTAATTTCCTCTCTATACAAAATCAGTATAACACTCATCAACAAACTGTTGGCAGAAAAGGTCAATGAAATCTCCCAAATTTTTCAGAAGCAATGAGTTTAGGAAAATGCTCTTAGTTTTGAAAGAAATATAAGTTCCCATCTTATCAGTGAATAAAGTCACTATTAACACATATAAGTTATTTTCATGTATGTTTATAATGAACTAGAAAATCTTCAATTAGTACAATTAACTTCCTTATCCCATTAAATCTTCCCTCTCTTTCTATCACCCTTTCTCTCACTTTCTCTTGTTCATAGACAGTTACAATTCATATGTGTTCCACTTTTTAAAATATGCAAAAATCATAAATGAGAACTACATATTTTATTATTTCTATTAATCAACATTTCATTTTTGAAATATTATTATTTCTTCAGTCTATGTAATAATAAAACTGAAAATGCACGTTGGAAACTATTTAAAGCAGAGTTCCTCAATTAACAGAGGGTACTCTATGACTATCCCCAAAATCTCTTATGACTTGAATAAAGTATCTCTGTCAGACTTTAGCTAAAGTATAAAGTTTATTTCTTCCATAATATGCACAAAGGGCATTGTTGATTTGATAATGATACAGATCCTCTACTTACTGAGAAAGGTCAATCTACTTTTATACAATAATAATTGTTTAAAATATTGTCTTTGTTGCTTTTTTTCTATCAAATTGTAATATCTTTTTAGTTTTGTCTTCTGGAGAGAAGTAAAGAAGTCAAACATATCTTTCAGAGCTTTATTTCAAGAAAACTTCCATGTCCCTTTAAGTCTTTCCTTCTCCTATCTAAATATTACTAAACCCTTTATTTTATTCTTCTGTGGTATAGTGTCCAATTGCCTGTCTATCCTATACATCTACCTTTGGATCTTTTCTTGCCTATCAATGTTCATTTTCAAAATATAGCTACAATAACAACCATAATAACAAAAATCCTTAGTGATATCAGGGAAGAGTGCTAAGACTCAGAGATATTCTGAATAAAGATTCAATATGTTTAATGTTTATAGACATTGTTATTGCTAAATTGTAAGAAGTATGTCACAAGTTATTAATAACTCAGGGAAAGAGTAAACAAGGTAGGAGGAAAAGTCTGTAAATACATAAAACAGATGAGGGTCTCCATTGTGGATAATAATGGTAATAGAAAACTAGGCACATTGTTATTTTTTTTTCTAAATCTGTCCAGAGGATTTAATGATCATTAATGCCAACTTGAATAAATATGTAGAAAAATTTCCTTTTATATGATGGGGATGAATATGCTCAATGGGAAGATTCAGTTTTCTATCATGAAGAAGAATACCATTCAGTTTGGCAACTAGAGCAGAAGCAATAGTTAAGATTATTGGACCAAACCCTATAAAAACTACAGTGCAAAATTTTTGCTGTGTACCATAATTTGTCATATAGGTGATAAATGTTTAGAAATACTATAGATTTCTTCACATGATTTAGAAGTTTAATTTAATTTTTTCACCTCAATCATATCTTTTCAAATAATAATAAGTACTCCTGCACCAACAAAGTAGTCCACATACATCTTTTTGTTTTGTTTTGTTTTGTTTTGTTTTTGTTTTTCTTAATCTGCATTCTTGAGAAGAGCTGAGTTGAAATGCAACTGAAGTTGAAATATATGAAGACAGTATAGGAGATCTCTAATAATAATTATATAATAACTTGACACTTTGAGAAACATTGTCAATTTTATACATTTTTCTATATCTCTATATCCTACAAATTGAAACTTACAAACAAATATATACACATATATAATATAAAAATATATTAGAATATTATATGGTTAAATTATATATGTATATATAAAGTGAAGGAATATAAAAAGTAATGATATCATAGAGTCATTGTAACCTTTGTAAAATATTATACAATCAATCAATAAATATTTACACTTAAAAAGGTAAAAATTTTTTGGTTTTTTTAAATGATATAACTTCAATCAAAGTGATAGTAATTAAAATGAAGACTAGAATCTTACTATATTTTACCCTCTTGATCATTGAATTGCTAATCAAATCACCATTAATAATTGTTACTCCAAAAGGCATTAAGATCTACCATTCTATGGGGTCTCTCAGAATTCCTTGGCCCAAACTCCCCCTCCCTTCTCTATTTCCATCTGTTTCCTCATACCCATTCATATCAGTTACATTCTTCTTGTATCCCTATTCAAATCTTCTATACCCTTTCATTATATACAGGGGAATCCTCATTCTATTAGTAAAAAAGAAAACATACAGATAAAACAACGCAAAAATTCCCATTAACATTATAACTACTGCTCCCAGCTGAAATTACATTTTTACTTATTTTATAGTTTTATTTTAATATGTGTTATTTACCTCTAATGGAATATAAATTTATTGGGTAATTATTTCATTTTTTGTCTGTGTGCTAAAAGCCTAACATAATAGAGAAGGCCCTTTTAAAAATGTATTAAATTGATTCACACATTGAAAAGGATACGACTCAACCTATAAATAGAAGTTACATGGAGCAAATTTTAGATAAACACAAAGAAAAGTTTTCAAATAATTGATAATATTTAGAAATGAAATAGTTTGCATCAAAGAAATAGAAATTTTCTTCTTCCTGGATATGTGTACGGAGAGTGAATATGGTCATGTCATTGATTTCATGAGCATGTTACAGATAATATTCATGATTTTGTTAGAGATTAGTTTAGATGATATCTTGTTTGTTTTCAATTCTATCATTCCATGAACCAATAATTCTGATAACATTGTTGATGATCATAATCTATTCATTGTATAGAAAGAATCATCTTATGCCTTGACAAAAATAATACCACAACAGCCCTTTTTGTAGTGGCTAGAAACTGGAAATTGAATAGATGCCCTTCAATTGGAGAATGGCTGAATAAATTATGGCATATGAATGTTATGGAATATTATTGTTCTGTAAGAAATGACCAGCAAGATGATTTCAGAGAGGCCTGGAGAGACTTACATGAACTGATGCTGAGTGAAATGAGCAGAACCAGGAGATCATTATACACGGCAACAACAGTACTATATGATGATCAATTCTGATGGACATGGCTCTCTTCAACAATGAAATGTTTCAAACCACCTCCAATTGTTCACTGAAGAAAGCCATATACACCCAGAGAGAGGGATGCGAAATGTGGACCACAACATAACATTCTCATACTCCTTGATTGATGTTTGCTTACATTGTGTTTCCTTTATCTGATATATCGTTTGTGTAGATAAGATTTTT
Organism: Myrmecobius fasciatus; assembly: GCA_023553655.1. NCBI lineage: Eukaryota > Metazoa > Chordata > Mammalia > Dasyuromorphia > Myrmecobiidae > Myrmecobius > Myrmecobius fasciatus. Next base: position 2,337 of record JAJPUD010012353.1, on the reverse strand, counting down.
CTTGCACACCAATGATAAGTTTGGAAATATGTATACATATATTCGATTTGCCAATATTTTAATATAATTAACATGTAGTGGATATCTTGCCATCTAGGGGAGGGGTGGGGAGTTGGGGGGAAAAATTTGTAACGGAAAGCTATGTAAGGGTTATTGTTGAAGAATTACCCACACATATGTTATGCAAATAAAATAAAAATTTAAAAAATAATAATAATAAAATCTATCTCCCAGGAAAAAAAAATAATACCACAAACACTTCTCATACTCAGTGGAGAAAAAAAAAGGATAACTCTAAGATCTAGAGAATTATACCTAACTCCTCTACCCCATGAGAAGAAATCTCAGCTACACCACTGATCAGCAAGTTGTGATTTGATTCTAGTTTTCTGTAGAACTGTGACACTCAAGGTTCTAGTCCCAACTTTGTCACTATAATAGCTCTTTAGGGTTAATGGGAGCAGTCTGGGGTAATTTACTTCTTCTCTTTTTGCTTCATCTAAAAACTGAGGACAATGAGTTGTTTGCAAAGTGGATTTAATTGCTTCTTTTTATTTTTTACAAAAATCCATTGATGTAGGTTCTAATATTTTTACTATTTTGCAGATAATGAAACAGAGAGTGAGAGAGGTTGAATAAGTTGTGGAGGGTCATATAACTAGCAATGATTTGAGAAAGGATTAGAACTCAGGACTTCATCATTCAACGTAGAGCACTGTGTTTACTACACAAAACTTCCTATCTCTCCTAGCTCTCTAAGATTCCTTTTAGCTCTCATTTTCCATACTATATCTATAATGAGTGTAAATGAAAACAACATTATTTTAGATCTATTCTAGCTATCTAAGAGCTTTGAAAAGATAACACTTTAAAAATCATAACTAATAAATGCATGGAGACTAAGATAGACCATTAATCTAGGGTTTGGGGAACCTTTTTAGTATTTGACTCCAAGCTACTTACATCTGCCAGCCTAGTCTGTCATGGAAGCTAGGCTGGGACTTAGGAATTCTCTCTGGAACTGTTACCATGGTAATTTATTCCTTTATTTTTATTTTTTTTTCTTTTTGACATACACACAAATTGTTAGACATGAACATTATCAATATCAGTACCTAAAACTGTTGCTACTATGAATGGAATGGGATAACCATAAGGATTTGTGTACTGTAAATGTATAGATATATTAAATATATAAATATATTGTATAGGAGGCAAAATGGCAGATTGAAAATGTGACTCTCTGTGTGCTCCTCCAATCTTCTCTGAAATCAACAATAAAATATGCCTCTGAACTGATCTTCAAGTCAATAAATCCAGAAATATTTGGACACTGCTTTCAGGTAACTCTGAAGAACTTCATATCAGGTTTCTTTAACTCAGACAGAGGAATAAACAGTTCACAAGGTGCAGCCCGGAAGTGAGGGTGGGACTCAGCTCAACATGGCAGAAACTCCAAACTCCAAACTCCAAACCCCTGGAGGTTATCTGAGTCACTCGGGACACTCTGCCCTGACTGGGGACAGGTGTTCTGACAGATTTGCCTTTTTTTAAGGAGTAATTTGGACTTAGTACTAGCCCCCACCGGCCCAGCACCTTAAGGTAATTCGCCGAATTACCCCAGGGCAAAGAACTTCAGCTGCTGGTTTTCCGAGCCTTAAAGAGACATCCACGCTGTCTGAAAAAAATTAAGAAGCAAAAGAGAGCTTTCACCATAGACAGCTTCTATCGAGAGAAAGAAGGGCAGACATCAGATGTTGAGGTTCCTTTAGACAAAACTCCAAAGAAAGTTATTAAGGACCATCACTGGTCCCGTTTTCAAAAGGCCTTTCTGGAAGATTGCATAAAGAACCTCAAAAGAGAACTGGAGGATAAATGGAAAAATAAATTGAAATCAGTGTAAGAAGGATACAATATTTTGCAAGAAGGATATAATGCCCTGAAAAAGAGATATGAAAAAGACACCAATTTATCGAGAAATAAAATTAGTGAAGTGGAAAAAGAGTGCAATGAATAAAAAAATTCAATTGGCCAGTTACAAAAGGAGCTTAAAAAGGTAAGTGAAGAAAACAACACTTTAAAAATAAGAATTGAACAAATGTAAGTGAATAACTCAATAAGACTTCAAGAATCAGTCAAACAAAAACAAAAAAATGAAAATTTAGAAAAAAATATGAAATATCTCCTAGGAAAAACAATTGATTTAATTGGAAAATAGATCTAGGAGAGACAATCTAAGGATTATTATTATAAGGATTTTATATCTCTAGAGGCTTACTTGCATAAAATAGAAAAAGAAAAGATCAACGAATTGGGCTTATTAATAAAAAAAAAAAA
>JAJPUD010012352.1:30886-49773 GCA_023553655.1 Myrmecobius fasciatus | reverse complement strand
TAATCTCTCCTTTTATTTTTAGGATTTCAAGTTTGGTATTTGATTGGGGGTTTTTAATTTGTTCTTTCTCTAGCTTTTTTAGTTGCAAGCCCAATTCATTAATTTTCTCTTTCTGTATTTTATGTAAATAAGCATCTAGAGATATAAAATTTCCTCTTGTTGCCGCTTTGGCTGTATCCCACAAATTTTGGTATGTTGTCTCATTATTGTCTTTCTCTTGGATGAAATTAGTAGTTGTGTCTGTAATTTGCTGTTTCACCCATTCATTCTTTAGGATAAAATTATTTAGTTTCCAATTGCTTTTTGGTCTATTTTCTCCTGGCCTTATATTGCATGTAATTTTTATTCTTTCATGATCTGAAAAAAATACATTTATTATTTCTGCCTTCCTGCATTTGATTTTGAGGTTTTTGTGTCTTAACAACAATTTTTGTATAAGTTCCATGGACTGCTGAGAATAAAGTAAACTCCTTTCTGTCTCCATTTAATTTCCTCCAAAGATCTATCATACCTAACTTTTCTAACATTTTGTTTACCTCCTTAATTTCTTTCTTATTTTGTTTTTTGATTTATCTAGTTCTGAGAGAGGGAGGTTGAGATCCCTCACTGTTATCGTTTTGCTGTCTATTTCTTCTTGCACCTCTCTGAACCTTTCCTCTAGGAATTTCCATGCTATACCACTTGGTGCATATATGTTTAGTATTGATATTGCTTCATTGTGTATGGTACCCTTTAGGAAGATATAATTTTCTTGTTTGTCTCTTTTAATTAGGTCTACCTTTGCTTTTACTTGGTCAGAGATCAGGTTTGCTACCCCTGCTTTTTTTTGTTCACCTGAAGCATAATAGATTCTGCTCCAGCCTTTTACCTTCACCCTGTATGTATCTCTATGTTTTAGATGTTTTTCTTGTATACAACATATTGTTGGATTCTGTTTTTTTAATCCAGTCTATTATCTGCTTCTGCTTTATGGGAGTGTTCATTCTATTCACATTCACAGGTAAAATAACTAATTCTGTATTTCCTGCCATCTTATTTACCCTAGCTTATGCTTTTCTCTTTCTTATCCCGTTTCCCTCCTCCCTACTATTTTGCTTTTGATAACCATTTCCCTCTAACAATCCTTCCCCTTTAGAGCCCCACCCCCTTTTTTCCCCTTTCCTTCCTGTTTCCTTATAAGATAGGACAAGTTTCTTTTTGATACCCAATACATCTATTATTCCCTCAGAGCCAAATCTGATGAGATGGAGATTAACACAATTCTCATTCCCCTCCCTTTTTTCCACCCAATCATTATAGGTTTTCTTTGCCTCTACATGTGATGTAATTTCCCTTATTTTACCTCCTTTTCCTCTTCTTCCAGTGTTATCCTTTTTCTACCTCTAATTTCTTTTTCAGTTTATCATATCATAATAATCATAAAATCACAATAATCATATCATAATAATCACAATGTAATAATAAATTCATAAAATCAACCCTCATTCTATAAGTATCTATAACATAAACATAGTTCCCAAGAGTTTTTTTTTCTTGTTACCTTTTTATGTTTCTCTTGTGTTCTGTGTTTGTAGATCAAATTTTTGTTCAGTTCTGGTCTTTTCAGTAGAAATAGGTGAAATTCTCCTATATCATTGAATGACCTTCTTCTTCCCTGGAAGATAATGCTCATTCTAGCTGGGTAACTTATTCTTGGCTTTAATCCAAGTTCCTTTGTCTTTCGGAATATCTGATTCCAGGCCCTTTGATCCTTCAAAGTAGAAGCCGCTAGGTCCTGTATGATCCTAATTATGGCTCCTCAATATTTAAATTCTTTCTTTCTGGCTTCTCCTAATATCTTTTCCTTGGTATGATAGTTCTGGAATTTAGCTATGATATTTTTAGGGGACTTAATTTTTGGGTTTCTTTCAGGAGGTGATCAGTGGATTTTGCCTTCTGGGTCTAAAATATCAGGACAGTTTTCTTTTATGATTTCCTGGAAAATAGTGTCTAGGTTCTTTTTTTCATCATGGCTTTCAGGAAGCCCTATAATCCTTATATTGTCTCTCCTAAATCTATTTTCCAGGTCAGTTGTTTTTCCTAGGAGATATTTCATGTTTTTCTCTGTCTTTTCATTTTTTTTGTATTTGTTTGACTGATTCTTGAAGTCTTGATGAGTCATTCATTTCCAGTTATTTGATTCTAATTTTTAATGTCTTATTTTCTCCTTTTTAGGAGAAAGCTCCTTTTGTAATTGGCCAATTTGTTCCTTGTAGTCTTTTTCCATTTTATTTTGCAGTGATCTCATTTCTTTTCCCCATGTTTCTTCCAACTCTCTTTTATGATCTTTTATGTAATCTTCAAAGAAAGCCTTGTGACATGGAGTCCAGTTTATGTCTCTCTTTGGGGCTTTTTCTGGAGTTGCTTTACCTTTAGGGGCCTCAGGATTTTTGAGGTCTGTTCTTCCCCCTCTCCATAAAAGTTGTCTATGGTGAGAGCTCTTTTTGGGTTTTTATTCATTTTTTTTTAAAGGTATGAGGTCTGTTCAAGGCAAAGGTGGGACAGCTGCTTTAATTTGCCCTGTGGCAGTTCTGCTGATTGAGTTATTTCAGGTGCTGGGCAGTTCTGCTTTTATTCCCCCTGGGGCAGTTCTGCTGATTGAATTATTTCAGGTGCTGATCAGTTCTGCTGATTGATTGATCGCCCTAGGGTGCTGTGTAATGGCAGCTAGGTCCAATGCTCATCAGGGGAACAGTGGTTCACAATCTATCCCCCACAAAAGGCCAACCCTCCAAACCATCTGCCCATATCAGGACAGATTGGCCGAAGATGCCTGCAGAAGACTCCCAGGTGTGTGAAAAGCACAATGCTCCCACTCCTGTTCCAACTCCTGCTCCAGCTCCCTGTCCCGGTCTCCCTGCGCTGCAGTCTGGGTTCAGCAGACTACCCCCCTGCCCAATTAAAACAGACCTGTTTTGAAGTTCTTCCAGAGTATCTTCCTCTAGAAATGTGAATGTGTTGTCCTTCCGATATTGTGGATTTTTTTGCTTTAAAATCAGTCTAGATGCTTTATATGTTGTTGATTTGAGGGAAGGTTAGAGGAGGTTACAGAGATTCCTGTCTGATGTCCGCCATCTTGGCTCCACCCCTGGAAGTCTGGCCTGATTACATTTTCAACATGAGCATTTATACCACAGAAATATTAGTACAAATTGAGATTTTGATTTATTGTTTTGAGGATTGTCTCACTTAAGAAAGTGATAAAGAAATGTTAGTAAAGTAGATTGAACCTCAAAGAAAATTGGGCATATTTTCCCCCACTCCCAGATAGTTGTCTAAACATTAAGTACCACATCCTTTTTTTTGTTGAAAACTATTTTTATGTGTATTTAAAAAAATAAAATTCTATTGAGGAAAAAAAATCTAGCTCTCAGAAAAATCTGGAAAGACTTTCATGAACTGATGTAAAGTAAAACATAGTATGTATAAAGTAACAGTGATATTGTAAGATGATCAGTTGTGAATGACTTATTTTGTTTTAATTTATTAAAGCTTTTTATTTGTATAACATATGTATGGGTAGTTCCCAACATTTATCTTTACAAAGCTTTCCATTACAAATTTTACCCCCAGTACCCTCCCCTCCCCTAGATGGCAGGAAATCCACTACATGTTAATAATGTTGAAATGCTTGAGAAGTTATGCAAGAAAAATCCTATCTACAAGAAAAAAAAAGAATCAGAGAAAGGCAACACAATGCAAATAAATGTCAATAGAGATCATGAAAATGTTATGTTGTGCTCCATATTTCATTTCCCTCTCTCTGGGTGTATATGGTTTTCTTCAGTGAACAATTGGAACTGGTTTGAGACAATTCTTTATTGCAGAGAGCCATGTCCATCAGAATTGATCATCATGTAATACTGTTGTTGCTGTGTATGATGATCTCCTGGTTCTGCTCGTTTCACTCAGCATCAGTTCATGCAAGTCCCTCCAGGCCTCTCTGAAATCGTTCTGCTGGTTGTTTCTTACAGAGCAATAATATTCCATTACATTCATATACCATAATTTATTCAGCCAGTCTCCAATTGATGGGCATCCCTTCAGTTTCCAGTTTCTAGCCACTACAAAAAGGGCTGCCACAAACATTCTTGCACAGGTGGGTCCCTTTCCCTCCTCTAAGATCTTTTTGGGATATAAGCCCAGTAGAAACACTGCTGGGTCAAAGGGTATGCACAGTTTGACAACTTTTTGAGCATAGCTCCAAATTGCTCTCCAGAATGGTTGGATCCGTTCACAGTTCCACCAGCAATGTATTAGTGTCCCAGTTTTCCCACATCCCCTCCAACATTCATCGTTATCTTTTCCTGTCATTTTAGCCAATCTGACAGGTGTGTAGTTGTACATCAGAGTTGTCTTAATTTGCATTTCTCTGATCAATAGTGATTTGGAGCAACTTTTCATATGACTAGAGATGGTTTTAATTTCATCATCTGAAAATTGTCTGTTCATATCCCTTGACCACATATCTATTGAAGAGTGGCTTGAATTCTTATATATATGAGACAATTCTCTATATATTTTAGAAATGAGGCCTTTATCAGAACCATTAAATGTAAAGATGATTTCCCAATTTGATGCTTCCCTCCTAATCTTGTCTGCATTTATTTTATTTGTACAGAAACTTTTTAACTTAATATAATCAAAATTATCCCTCTGGTGTTCAATTAGGAGTTCCAGGTCTTCTTTGGACATAAATTTATTCCATCTCCACATGTCTGAGAGATAAACTATAGTATGTTCCTCTAACTTGCTTACAAAGTCCCTCTTTATATCTAGATCATGAACCTACTTAGATCTTATCTTGGTATGTGTACCACATCCTTTTTATAAATTATATTAATATAGAAGTTTCAAATCTACTTTTATCCATCTGACTTTTTGGCTAAATGATTTATTCAACAGAAGTCATCAGCAAATTAGTTACCTAAAAAGAATTACTGAGAATGATATGATATTTTAATATTTTCAAAATATTTCAAATAAATAAGCTGATTTGATCCTCCACAATAATCCTCTGAAGTTGCCATTACAGTTTACTCTCTCTGGTTTACATATAAAAACAAAAAAAAGCTAAAGTTCAATAAAATTAAATATCAGTGCCACTGAGTAAAACAATTACTAAGTACTAGTGGCAAAATTTGAATCTATTTTTTCTTGAAGATGAAAATATATGCGAATATTTTCATAAAGGTCTTTCCTGACTTCAAAAACCCACTCAACTCACTCACCCTTTTGTTTGTATCCCAGATGCCTCACATTGTACCAGTAAGTTGTGTACGCAATTTTATAAGGTTCTTTATATATTTAACTATCCAGTCATTCATTTATTTGTTTGCTTAGTGAGGGTGCAGTGGAGAGAAAGAGCAAACTGGAAAGAACTATTTCTGTTTTAAGATTGTAGAGCCTAAATCTTTAACATTAGGCATCAATTTTAAATGGAAAAATATTAAAAGTGCCATTTATTAATTAAAAAAGTATAGTCAGTCTTGAAATGAAAGATAATGAAAAAGATAACCAACAGCAAATGCAAACAACAGGCCTTGGAAATGGTGTCATTGAAAAATGTGTGTGCATGTAAAGTAAACCTGAAAGCAGTATAAGTAGAAAAAAAATTAAATCTATATCATTGGAACTCAAGGCTACCTTTGAATTTCTTCACTGCATTTGAGTTTCTATAGATATTTGGCTGCATTCATATCTTATAAGAGTATGTGGAAATTCACTGTCCTTGTTTATCCTAGTTACGATTATAATGCATAATTTACAGTTTTATTATAACTACTTGAATAGAATGGTCAAAAATTAAAAGTAAAGTCTGTGGGCAACATGATAATTTATGACAAACAGCAAGATAGCCACTCCAAATACCTTTCAAATTTTAATATCTAACTCCTCTGATACTGCCACAATAACTTCATGAATATGAACTAAACTTAGAAATATAAACTGCTGTGATGACAATTATATCTTGTTTAGAGGCTCTTTTTATTTAGGAAGAATAAAGTTCTTTTTTTAGGTAAGATAGGCGTTTATTAAGTATTTTATTAGCTTTTTATTTTCCCAAATACATTCAAAAATAATTTTCAATATCATCTTGCAACACCTTGTGTTCTAAATTTTACTTCCTCTCTCCCCTAATTCTCTCCCATAGACAGCAAGCAACCCAATAAAGGTTAAATGTGCAACTTGAATTACTTTTTTTTTTTTTGCTGAGGCAATTGGGGTTAAGTGACTTGCCCAAGGTTACACAGCTAGCACGCTTTCAGTGTCTGAGGCCAGATTTGAACTCAGGTCTTCTTGACTTTAGGATTGGTGTTGAATTATTTTTCATATGAGATTCTTATAGTTATTTTGCCCTTTGTTTTTGATACACTGTTCATGTGGTGGTGATGAAGATGGAGATGAAGATGGTGGTGATGATTTATGATTGTACGTGACTATAAATAACAAAGTAGACAATGCAAATGGAGACTTAAAATGAAAGTAGTGATCTGCATTCCAAGTTTATCACTGTTTTTTCCCAAGAGATGGAAAGGATATTTCATTTTCACTCTTCTCAAGCCATAATTAGTCATATACTTTCATTTTATTTTTATGGTCATCATTTAAATTTAGAAGGGTCCATTGCTGGCATCTATCTGGCTCAGTTGATGGAATGTTGGAGTCAAGAAGTATTATTTTTATTATTTCAAATCCAGATCAGAACTTACCAGTTGTGTGACAGTAGGCAAGTCACTTAACCCTGCTTATCATGTATACCCCATAGGTACTTTCCAAAATGTTATTTTTTTTCTTCTAGCCACCTGTTCCTCTCCTCACCTTTCCTCTTTAAAGAAACTCTTAGCTTATAATATTTTCAGGAAAATAGAAACTATTCTTCTTGTGCTCCTTCTTCTATCAATTTCTAAACCTCAAAATCCCTTAAGTTCATATGGTTTTTTTGTGTTTTTTTGTGTTTTTTTTATTATTTACACTTTTTAGCTTCAGCCTCTGAAGAAGAGGTGGTCATTCTTCTTGTGAAGGCCAAATCCTCCACTTGGGCTCTCAGTCCTACTTGTTACTATTTCATCTAAATATTTTCCGCTTCAATCATACCTCGTCTCATTTTAATCTTTAAACTTTTTTTTAATCTAATGCTTACTTCTCTGCTGTCAATAAACATATTTAGATTTTCTCTCTCTTTGAAAACAAACAAAAACACATTTTTTTCTTTCCTACTATCTCAAACTATCATGGTGATTTTTTTCTCCCTTTCCCTGATTAAACTCCAAGAAAAAGATGCCTATACTTGTTGCTGCTTCCTTACATCCCACTTACTGCTCAACCTTTTTACGTTCCTCCCCCAAACTTCGTACAAAAATGTTTTTTTCCAAGTTCTTTACAATGATCTCTTAATTGCTATATCCAAATGCCATTTTCTCAGCCTTTGCCCTTATTGATCTTTGAAAACCTTTGAAGTAGTTGACTTCTTCCTACTGAACATTCTCTCTTCAGGTTTTTTTCTTGGTTTCTTTTTTTTTTTTCCTAGACTTTGATCCATTTTACATAGGTTTTCAATATTGGTGTCATCCTTGATTCTCCACCCTTCTTTACTTATCTTTTTTGGAATGGTCATTTGAATTATAGTTTTATATCTAAATTATTCATTTATTTATTTATTTATTTATTTTTGCTGAGGTAATTGGGGTTAAGTGACTTGCCCAGGGTCACACAGCTAGGGAATGTTAAGTGTCTGAGACCAGATTTGAACTCAGGTCCTCCTGACTTCAGGGCTGGTGCTCTATCCACTGAGCCACCTAGCTGCCCCTATCTCTAAATAATTTATAAATATCAGAAAAGTATAAACATTTCTGCTCATTTTGTAGTAATTTTTCCCAGCATGAAAGCTCTCATGTAACTGCTAAGCGAAAGCATTTGAAAGTATATAGTTTTCTTGATTGGTAATTTCCTGGAATTAGTTAAGTAAGAAAAACTTGACAGATATCTAAAACCATGAATGTATGTTCTTCATGCTTGATAAATATAAATAACATTTTGCTAATCCAAATTGACAGGCAGTAATGGGCTACTTAGTATATAGCATGATATTATTTTGATTCCAAATTTAAAATGATGCACAAAGTAACTGCAGCTCTTGGAGGGTATTTAATTGAAGTGGACAAAAATGCATGACTACACACTCAAACAAGCTATTGAACTCATGAGTTTTATCTTTCACTTTACCCTATTACTTCAAGCTGTGGAAATATAAAATACAAGCCTCAGAATAAGGACTTGGAGAATCACCAAGCTTTTAGATGAATAAAGAGAACTTACCAATGCTCCCCTTTCCTCATGACAAAGGGAATTTTTCATCTTTACAGCACTGTCTTTCCAGTTCTTAATTAATATCATGCACAGGTGGTGTAAGGGATAACCACAGTAAATCACATGAAGGGTTATGAGCCTCTGAAGAACTGTTATTAAATATAGGCACCACATAAAACAATGCTTGAGAATGATGGAATTGCCATGCACTACAATTTCAATCTGTACCTTTGATGCTGGTAGCTTTCCTTCTACAAAGAGAATTTTAAAAGTATTTAACTGGAGGCTTCATTTTATTATAACAGAGGGGAAAAGTTTATTCATTTTACAGATAAGCATGATGTTATGATTTCACTGATGATGAATTGCCAATATGTATTACTTTCCCCCAAAACTTAATTATTGAATCCCCAACTTCTCTATTTTTTTCCAGCAATAAAGTCAACACTCATAAAAATAAGAGGAATTAGATGTTAGCAATAGGAGTCTTGATTAATTTTTAGGACAAAAAGTTGATGGGTGTGAGTAAGAAACTAATCTCAATAGATTCAAAATCATTGCTAGTACTATTCACCCATTGAAGAAAACAATGTATATATATATATAAACAGTAGTCATATCTGTTACATCTTTAAGTGATTGATGGTTACTAAGTCAACTCCTTGATTGATACTTAGAAAAAAGATACTAAACTGTGTGAACATAATGTTAATGATTTTAAATTTGCACTTAGGATTTTTCTCTCGGTACATATTAAGAAGTTTTTTGTTTTATATTCCCCCACCATGGTGGGGGAGGGAAGACCAGTTCATTTTTTGAAACATAATTTAATGGCTTATCTTTCCCAATAATTATTCAAAGTTTCACTATTGAGGATGAAAGATGGGAGAAAGTTCCATTATTAGAGTTAAAGGAAGCTGTCCCTTCTGTATTGTTCACCTCATTTAAGATACAGTAAATCCAAGTTTTGTCAACTCTACTCTAAACCATCTCTCTAATCTACCCTTGTTTCTACTATATAGCTGCTATGATAGATCAGACACTTGTTATCACTTGCCTGGACTACTTCATTCATCTTATTGGTCTGCTAATCTCTAGGTAATAACCTAATAAGTAATGGTCCCTCTCCTCATACTGCATATTGCTTATTTGATATAAAAATTTTTGTTCCATGTTTTTTTTATCTTCTTTTCTGCATTTCCCAACTTTAAAAAATTTTTATTTTGACATTTTTAAATTGCTTCTCTCTTCTGTTTTTAAAATTTTCTTATTAAGGGAAGTTCTCATTTTGTTTTCTTCTTTTATATTTTATGTTATTTAAACTTTAGAACCTATCATCTTTCATTGTGTATTTTCTGTAATTCATCAATCTCTTTATCATTCATTCTTTCCTGATAAATTATCTCTTTATGTATTTTATTACCTTTTTCCTTCCAGACAGCCTTATTTTTTTTTTCATTTTCTACTTATCATATTCCTCCCTTTTAAATTTTTGCTATTTCTTTCTTCTCTCCCTTTCACATCTTTGCATTTTTATATCCACTGGGCTAGGGTCCAGAACATCTGGGATCATTAGTGTCTGACAAACTTTCCCCCTTCCATGCTTGTGTCTCAATTTTAACCCTTACAAAATAATGAATTCTTTGAGAAAGGTTGTCATGAAGAATAGATAATGTCTTTAGAGTCCTTTGAATGCCTGACAATGTAGTGTTTCATAAATGTTATTATAATAAAAAAGTCTTCTGGAAAGAGTTTTCTCTGATGTGTGTGCCAATAGACAGATCACTGTAATAGAAACATGTATTGTGGCTTATTTTATCATTTAGAAAATGAACCCTTTATCTCCCTTGTTTTTAACAAAGCATACAAGCAGTTGTTGTGTAGCTTTTGTTATTCTGATTTCTGGAATGCTCCCTAGGATTTTAATAATACCATTTTCAATAGAGAGATCAGGTAAATCTGCTTCAAGCAGCTAGATTTGCAGTTCTGCCAACAGGACAAGCTACAACATGTTCTACCTCTGTGCCCTCTTGCCAATCACATTGGTGCCCTTTTCAGTAGATTGAAAAGAGATCTCTACTTTATTTTCAAGAAATGTGAATTCTGGCTTTGCTGCAGATAATGTGCTCAGGGACATTACTGTTCAGTATTCATTACAGAAAATGTATAGATACTGCTTTTTTTTCTTTTTTCTTTTTAAACATCTATTTTACCAATGCAGCAGCTGGAATGTGAATTGCTTGTTTCATTGTAGTCTTTCAGTTGTTCAGTTGTTTCAAAGGAGTCTGGTACTCCTGGTCACTACAGATCTGCAAAATGTGGTCTTTTGTTTCAACCTATAAACCCAGAAAAGCGTTAGTAGAATTATTCATTAAAGTCATATTCATAAAGCCCGTTGTCTATGGAGCAGCTGGAAAAGGGAAATAAGACCTTTCCAAATACTTTTCAAATGCTCTGACAACTTAGTCCTTTATGAATAACATTTGTTTTTCCAAATACTTTGTATTTTTATTCATATTGTGCTTGTCAGAATGAATAATATAGCTATTATGCAAATGCATACAGATATACTAATGTCCCATGTTTTTTTACTATTCATACATTCATGCATGTTTGCACCTACTGTCAACCATAAGCACATAATTATACATCTTTAAGAATCCCAAAGATTCTAAAGAATTCTGTGATGTTATTTTTTGCCTTAGGTTGTTAATTGGCTCTATTAAAAATGCTAGATAAAAATATTATAGGAAGCAGTCAATTAAGTAATGAGTAAAATGAGTGATTCAGTCACAGACACCTTTACTCAGTTAAGTATTAGGTATTTTGACTTTTGCTATATTGTAAAATCATCTTAATTTAGTCGTACCTAGATTATTGGTAAGGTGATTTGAAGAAGTAAATTTAAATGCTTTTTTGTTTGAAAGTAGTCACAAAGAAATGGCCCTCCCTCCTCAAAATCTCACAAGAACACATGGCCATTTGCATCTGTCATATGTTCTTGTTATATTCTGTTCTGAACTATGTTTATTGCATATTTATTGTTTAACATTGAATATTTGTGTATCTGTCATATTCTGTCTGACAGATTAGAAAGGCCCATAAGGAGAGATGACAGTATTCAAGTATTTGAAAGGTTGTCAAGTTGTTGAGGGATTAAAATTGTCCATGCCTCAGAAGGAAGAACTAGGTGCAATGGTTGGAAATGTCAGAGGAAAATTTGAGCTTCAGGTAAAAAAAAATGCAAACAATTAGAAATATGAGAAAATGACAATGGACTTTGTCAGTATGTAATGTATTCCCCTTCATTGGAGGCCTCTAGTTTTTTCTAAGAGGGAAATAAGACTTTTATTCCCTCCCTATTTTCCTTTTCTCTTTCTTCTTTCTTTTCCTACCCCCAACTTTTTCTCCTTCCTTCCTTCCTTCCTTCCTTCTTTCTTTCCCCCTTTCTTCACTCCCTTCCTCGTTCTTTCCTTCCCTCCTTTCTTCGTTCCCTTCTTTCCTCTTTCCTTCCCTCCTTCTCTCTCTACCCCTTCCTTTCTTTGTTCCCTTCTTCTTTCTTTCCACACTTGAAGTCTGAGAGACCTGAGTTTGAATCTGTTTCTAGCAATTAATAGCTAGTTGTATGAATTAGGGTAAGTCATTTATTTTTTCTGAGTCTCAGTTTTACTTTGCTGTAAAGCTGTCAAAGGCTTGTTGCGAAAATTAATGAAAAAAAAACATGTAAAATGCTTGGAAAACTTAAAGTGCTATATAAATGCTTGCTTTTACAAAAAAAAATTTAGGAGAGGGCAGAGAAAACAAACAAACAAAAGAATTCCTTAAAATATAGTTATTTTCCAATTCTTTCCTAGCACAAAAAAGCTGCTACAAACATTTTGACGCATGTAGGTACAGAACCAGTAATGGCACTGCTGGATCAAATATTATGCATGGTTTTATAAGCCTTTTGGGCATAGTTCCAGATTGCTCTCCAGAATAGTAGGGTTATGTCATGACTCCACCAACAATATATTACTGTAACAAGTTTTCCCACATTTCTTCCAACATTTATCATTATCTTTTCCTATCATCTTAGTCAATCTGTGAGATGGAGACAGTATTGCAGAGTTTTTTTTAATTTGCATTTCTCTAATCAATAGTGATTTAGAGCATTGTTTCATATTACTATAAATGGCTTTAATTTTTGTCATCTGTTTAATTTTCTTTTCATATCCTTTGACCATTTATCAATTGGGGAACGACTTGTATTCTTACAAATTAGACACAGTTCTTTATATGTTTTAGAAACAAGACCTTTATCAGAAACACTGGTAATTGATTTTCCCCTGAGCTTTATGTTTCCCTTTTAATCTTGTTTCTGTTGGGTTTGTTTGTGCAAAACCTTTTTAATTTAATGTAATGAAAGTTGTCCATTTTGCCTTTCATAATTCTTTCCAGTTCTTCTTTGGTCATCAATCCCTGTGTTCTACAAAGGTCTGATAGATAAATTTTTCCTTACTCTAATAATTTGCTTATGGTATCATCCTTCATGACTAAATCATGTATCCATTTTGACCTTATTTTGATTTATAGTGTGAGATGTAGGTCTGTGCCTAGTTTCTGAAATGTTATTTTCCAGTTTTCACAGCAATTTTTGCCCCATAGTGACTTCTTATCCCAGAAGCTGGAGTTTAAGGGTTTATCAAATGCTAAATTATTATATGCCTTCATTATTGTGGCTTGTGCATCTAATCTATTCCACTGGTCCATCATTTTGTTTATTAGCCAGTACCAAATGGTTTTGATGATGGCTGCTTTAGAATATCATTTTAGGTTTGGTCCTGCTAAGCCACCATCCCTTGTATTTTTTCCCACTAATTTCCTTGAAATTCTTGACCTTTTGTTCTTCCAGATGCATTTTATTATTATTTTTTCTAGTTCTATAAAATAGTTTTGGAAGTTTGGTGTGGCTCTGAACAAATAGATCAATTTAGGAAGAATTGTCTTTTTATATTGGTTTGCCCTATTCATGAGCAATTGATATTTCCCCCCCAAATATTTAGATCTAACTTTATTTGTGTAAGAATTGTTTCATAATTGTGTTCATATAGTTCTTGGATTTGTCTTGGCAAGTAGACATACAGATATCTTATTTTCTCTATAGTTATTTCAAATGGAATTTCTCTTTCTATCTCTTGCTGCTGGGGTTTGTCAGTATTATATAGAAATGATCATGATTCATATAGGCTTATTTTATATCCTGCAACTTTACTAAAGTTTTAATTGTTTCTAGTAGGTTTTTGGATGATTTTCTAGGATTATCTAAGTATATCTTCATATCATCTTCAAAGAGTGATATTTTTATTTCTTCATTGCCTATTTTAATTGCTTTAATTTCTTTTTCTTTTCTTATTGGTAAAGCCAAAAATATTAGTACAATGTTTAATGATTGTGATGATAATGGGCATTCTTGTTTCACCTCTAGTCGTATTGGGAATGTGTTCAGATTCTCTCCCAATACAAATAATGCTTGCTGTTCGTTTTAGATAGATACTGCTTATTATTTGAAGGAAAGCACCCTTTATCAATATGATCTCTAGTGATCATATTTTTAATAGAAATAACTTCTGTATTTAATCAAAACCTTTTTTTGAATTCTGTTGCTTTTGTTATTGATATGGTTGATTATAGTCATATTTTTCCTCACATTGAACCAACCCTGCATTCCTGGTATAAATCCCACTTGGTCATAGTGTATTAATATGTTGATAAATTGTTATAATCTCTTTGCTAATATATATTTTAAAATTTTGCATCCATATTCATAGTTTTATTTCCCTGTTTTGGCTCTTCCTGCTTTAGTTATCAGTAGCATATTTGTATCATAAAAGGAATTTTACAGGAGTCTTTCTTTACCTATTTTTTCAAATAGTTTACTTAGAATTGGAATTAATTATCCTTTAAATGTTTGTTAGAATTCACTTATGAGTCCATCTGGTCTTGGAGATTTTTTTCTTAAGAGTATTCATTAATGGCCTTTTCAATTTCTTTTTCAAAATGAGACTATTTAGGTGATTTATTTTCTTTTCTGTTAATCTGGGCAATTTGTATTTTTGTAAATAATCCTCCATTTCAGTTAGATTGTTAGACTTGCGACCATACAATTGGGTAAAATAGCTCCTAATTATTCCATTCATTTCTTTGTCATTGGTGGTAAGTTCACCCATTTCATTTTTGATGCTGATGATTTTTTTCATTTATTTTTATAATCTAATTAATAAAATATGTTGGGCTTTTTGTCATAAAACTCTCTCTCAGTTTTATTTATTAATTCAATAGAGGTATCTTTCTCTGCTCTTTACAGGATTCAGCCTAGCTTCCCAAAATTTACCTTCTGAGCTGGGACTAGAGCTACCTCACTGGTCTGCTTTTTTACTGAGCCAGGACCAAGGGTTGTAGTTGCTGAGGTGCTGAGAATAAGAACCTTTCACTGACTTTCCAATATTCTTTCTGAGCTTGGAACATCCTTTTCACCACCAGTGGAACTGAAATTTGTTGAAGTTTTTCCATTATCTCTTGAACAGGAGAGTGGTTTTATTATGTCACACTCTGTTCAGAGGATTGGTTTCATGTGATTTTCAAGGGAAACTGGGGAGAGTTCCAGCAGCTTCCTGATTTCACTCTGCCATGTTGGTTCCACCCCGTGAAAGTCCCTATTGCTTTACTACCACAAACACATACACATGCACACATGCACACACACATACACACACACAGATTGCTATGAACATCTTGATTTGTGTGAGAACTTTCTTTTTTGTCTTTGACCTATTTGAATTTAATTCTAACAATAGAATCTGTGGGTAAAAATAAAAGACATTTCAAGTGACTTGTAATATAATCTCAAATTGTGCCAGTGCTTTAACTAACAGTATATAAGTTTGCATGTCTCCCCTCAGTTCCTTGAACACTATTTCTACCTTTTTTCTTCTTTGCCAATTTGCTAAGTATAAACCAAAAATTCAAAATTGTTTTAATTTTCACTGCTCTTATACTTTTGGGTCAATCATTCATGGAATTAATAATTATATATTTTTGGAAACCATTTGTTTATACTTTTGAATTTATCTAAAGGAATAAATCATGTTTTAATACATGTGTGGTAATCCCCTACCTTTGTTAGATATCAGAATATAATAAGAAAATTTTTATGCAATTCTCCCCAGTGAAGTATCCTTCATTATCCTGGACCTATTAATTATACTGCAATAAAACCTTTTAAATTTTATGTAATGGAAACTATTTGCCTTTTATGATATGTGCTATATATCTTTTGCCTAAGTATTCTCCTTCAATTCATAATTTTTTTATGAAATATCATCTATGGAAAGAAACTATGAAATAAATAAATAAATTACATCAATTTTCTTTCTTTTTTAATATGAATTTTTATACTCAGTTACTGGAATTGTAGATTTATGGTTCATGGATTCCTATCTCCTTTTTTTATTTATTGAAGAGCCTGTAATCCAGATAGGTTAAAGGATGTGCTAAGTATCATACAGGAACTATCTAACATAGAATTTGAATCCAGATTTTCCTCACTCCAAGAACAGCATTTTATTCTACTGTATTACTTCAATTAATATATTGTTGTGAGATTATTTTGACATATGGCATACAATTTTGATCTTTCCCTATATTTTTGCAAACTGCATTCTAGTTTTCCCAATAGTTCATCTTGCATAAGAAGTCTATACGCAAAATAATTCATGCCCTTGTGTTTATAGAAAACTGGAGAATTGATTTATTTTGCCATTTGTCTTATCTAGGCTTTTTTCACTGAACTACTTTTATTTTTAAGCAAAATGAAAGTAGTTTTGAAAGTCACTGCTTTATGTTGCTATTTGAGATCTGAAAATTTTGTTCCCTTACTATTCTTACTTTTTTCATTATTTCCTCTAATAATGTAGGCCTTTTCTGCCACTAAAATAATTGCTTAGTTCTAGTAAATAATACTAGGATAACATTATTGATATAGAATTAAATCTATAAATTTATATAACTTTTTAAGTACGATTATATAGTTTACAATAAGTAATAATTATCTCCCTATTCTTTAAATATTTCTTTATTTCTTTAAAGTGTTCTATAATTATATTAATGTATAATTTATCTTAGGTAGAATGATTATCTTATGAATTTTAGTGATGTTGAATGGGCTTGCTTTTGTCATCTTTTTTTTCCTAGGTCCTTTATTATTCTTTTTAAATAAAAAACAAGTCTTATTTTGCATTTTGGTGCTTCACTGAAATTGTTGTTTTTATTACTTATTTTGATGATTTCAATCTTATCTGAAAATAACAATGATTTAAACTTTTTTGCATTTTGTTTATCTTTATTGATTTTATTTTACTATTCTCAAAAAATGATTTTTAGAACCAGTGGCATGATTTGTGAAAAAAAACTACGCAATTAGTCCATTATAAGAGTATTAGAAGAATGGATCAGTAAAATTAATTTGTAACTTTGTCATTGATTATTAGCCTGAATTTGCTCCCATAACAAAATTTATTTCAGAGTCTATTAAGAGATTGAAAGTGATGGTGACTTGAGAAGGACAATTTTCCTAATTCTGCAGAACTACCTGTTAAGTTAATGTGAACAATGTGATGTTTCATCAAAGACTGATTTGAGTTTCTATGGAAAGTGATAAAAGGTTTCTGTTAAATATGAAGTTTCTGAATATTCTTATTATTTCAACTCAAATTTTCAGGATTGTTGACTTTTTATCTTTCACATTTTTATTCCCTACAACAAGCTGGAGGAAATGGATTCATTCATATTTTACTGTGGTGAGAATGTCTGACTTCTAGATGCCTTTTGTGAAGAGATTTTGGTTGACGGCTCTATGACCTTCACCAGCATAAAAATGTATTTCTTAGCTACCTATGTGAAAGCATATTTAGTTGACTTGTCACATTTACATGCTTAGATTGTATCTCACAAATACTCCAAAGAAGGGAGTGACTAACTTGCCCTAATTGATTGGACGTGTTTTTAGAATTATGATTTCATGAATGTGAACATTCTATTGACATATGCATAATACAGACCACTCCATGCCTTCTTTCATTTATGATTCTTGAACATTTAATCAAGATACTGAAATTTTTCCTCTCATTTTCTTAAAAGCTTCTATTACTAGAGTATGGTAAGTAGGGCAATCTAAGTAGGGCAATCTTCTTGCTATTTCTCATTGTCTTTTTGTCTCTCATGGCCATTTCACCGCTTTTCTCAGTAATATAAGTATTTGAAAATGTTTTTTAAGGGTCTTAAGAATAATTCATTTTGCATAAATGCCACTAATTTTTTCCAGTCATGTCTTTTGATTGGCATTAGGTTATTTGGGTTTATGATTCTAAGAATGATTCTTTTACAATTTGTAGAAGTATCACAACTCCCTTTTTCTCCTCCCCCCACCACAAACACACCTATTAGTTAGATCTAAGTTAATATTAATGAGATCTTTTGAGGTAATAAACTATTTTTGAAATTTGAAATCAATAAGAAATTTTTCTATATGCTACCCAAACAGATTTTTATGTCTCAAGTAATTCTGCATTCAGTTCATTGTCCATTTAGAGCAGGGATGTGAAAAGTGTGACCCATGAGCCATATAAAGCTCACAAAATCATTTACTTAGGCAAACACAAGCTATGATGAGCTGAAAGTTAACTACAACAACCTCCACTGCTAGATTTCTACAAGTTGATTTTTTTTTTGCATAGCCTATGAATGATATTATAAATATCTAAATGACCCTTGGTGCAAAAAAAAAAAGTTTCCCACCCCTGATTTAGAGCACTCTTCTAGGATGGACATATTGATGACATAATTGAATAATCTACTTCTTTTTTTAAATTATTTTTTCTAGTAATTTTATTTGTTTTTAATATACATTGCTTTATGAATCACTTGAAAGAGAAAACTCCGAGCAAAAGGGAAAAACCATGAAAGAGATTAAAAAAAAAAAACAGAAAAAAGGAAGTGAACATAGCATGTGCTGATTTACATTCAATATCCTTAGTTCTTTTTCTGCATGCAGATAGCATTTTTTTTCCAAAGGCTATTGGGATTGCTTTGGATCCCTGAACTACTGAGAAGAACCAAGCCTTTCATAATTGATCGTCACACATTTTGCTGTTATTGTGTTCAATGCATTTCTAGTTCTGTTTGTTTCATTCAGCATCATTTCATGTAAATCTTTCTAAACCTTACTCATCATTTTTATACAACATATTATTTTATGCAACATATTATACAACAATAATATTTCATTATCTGCATATATCACAACTTATTCAGCTATTCCTCAATTGATGGGCATCTAGTCATTTTTCAATTCTTTCCTACCACAAAAAAGCTGCTACAAACATTTTTGCACATATAGGTAGGAACCCTGTAATGGCACTGCTGGATCAAAGGGTATGCATGATTTTATAAGCCCTGCATTCCATAGGTTTTAGATGTTGTCTCATTATTGTCATTCTCTT
>JAJPUD010012352.1:0-22031 GCA_023553655.1 Myrmecobius fasciatus | reverse complement strand
TCTATCTATCTATCTATCTATCTATCTATCTATCTATCTATCTATCTATCTATAAAACTGGACATGAGCTCTAGGGGAAATAACCTCCTCTTGTCATATAACCTGGAAAAATTCCTTCAGTTTTTGTATGAGCAAAGGGCCCCCTTAGAATAGAATCAGCACCAGGCATTTTGCCAAGGAGAGGAGCCTAATGAAATTCAAAGCCCCCTTTTTAGTTGAAAGTTCTGATGGAGAAGAATTGACTTCAAACTGAAGAATACAGTTAATCCCAAGGTATAGAGGGAGAAAGAAACAAGAATCTTAATAGAAATTTGGGAAAGACCCAAAGATATTGGTTATGACCTGGATGAAGATGCAGTCCATGGGACTGAGAAGGAATGGTCACATGGGTAGGTTGGGAACCAAGAGAGCAAAAATCATAAAAGAGAGTATCAAGGAGATGACATTGACAGTGTCAAAAGCTGTGGAAAGGTCAGGAAGAATAAATCTTGAGAATAGATCATTAGATATAGCAAATAATATATTTAAGGCAACTTGTAGAGAATAGTTTTCATTGAATCATGAGATCAGAAGTTTTATTACGAAGAGTTAAGAAGAGAGGCAAAGGAAAGGGAATGAAAGTACTAATTATATATGGCTTTCTCAAGTAATTTAACCACATAAGGAAAGAAAAGTATAGGACAAACTAGAAGGGATGATTGGAAGAAGTGGGGGTTTCTTTAAGAATGTGACGTTCACAAATAGCAGAAATATAGCTACTGTACAGGAAAAGATTAAAAAGTAGTGAAAAAATGGGGTCAACAAAAGGGGTAATCTAGTTGAGAAAATGGAGTAGAATGGCATCTCTTGGGTATATAGAGAGGCATTTGCTTTCTTAGAAGAATTATGACTTCATTTAAGACACATGTAAAGGAGAAGATAATGAGGGAAGTCACCTGAATATTTAAAATGAGGAGAAAAGAAGAGGGAGTTCTTGCTTAATAGTTTCACTCCCTCCCCAATTATTTAAATTTTCAAATTAAAGAGTATGGAGAGAAAACCTCTTAGTTTTGAGAGATTTGAAGAGGAATGAAAAGATTTAGAGCAGCTACTGTGTTCAGTGGGATAGTGAATTGATTAAAGAGGTACAAAAACATTGCCTTGTTGCATAGATAGCCCAGTTGAAATTATGTAACATAAATTTGTAATGAATCCATGGTTCACTGATTATATGGTTTCATGATTTTGTCTAGGTTCCTAAAAGCAACATATAAATTGGAGCAAAGCATGGAGAAGACATAATCCAATACTGAAGTTTGATATAGACAATATTAAATCTCACTGTTTTATCACTGAAAACTATCAATCTTTTATTTTTATGCCACTCTAGTTCATTTTAATAAAAGCATATGACATAGTAAAGTAAATTTAAGCTTGTTGATACTCTTCATATAAATTGTCTGATCTATACATTGAAATTATACAGGACCATTTGAGAGACAAAATGACAGAGAAACTTTTTGTCTGCTGATCTATCAGGTAATGACATTGAACAATGTGTTCAATAGTTCGGTAGCATTATGGAAATTGTCTTGTGAAAAGTCCACACAAAGGAAGAATTTTCTATCGTTGATTAGGTTGTCTTGCTTATAAAACTTCCTCAGTTAATTTATAAAATCACAAAAAACCCCAGAGTTTTAAGAGTTTTTAGATGTCATCTAGTATAATAAGGAACTAAAAGGAACTCTTCTGCAAATCTTTGATAGATAGTCATCTTACTTTTCCCTAAAAGAAAAGGAACTCACTATATCCCAAGGTAGCCTACTCCAACTTTTGAACTGCTTTAATTACTTTTTTCCCTGAAAGTTGAACCTAATCTCTCCCCTACTTTTTTTAACCTCTTAGTTATTGAACTTCATTAAGCCTGCTCCCACTGCTCCCATCCAAAACAATCTTTAATCACTCTAAATTTTCTTCTGCATTACAGGCATTGGAATCTTTGAAGCCAGCTATTATGTTTCTCCAAAATCATCTTTTTCTGGAATGGGTATATCAATTCCTTCAGCCTATCATCACATGACATGGTTTCCTGTTATATTAGTCCCTATACCAGTTACATCTGGGTGCAATTGGACAGCTTGGTGGGGGGGGGGATCAGCTTTCATATACTCATTATTTTACAGATACACGATTGTGTTGGTATTTAAAACAAGTACTCTAATTTAGACTATGGTCTTTAAGACCTGTTATATCTGGAAAATTCATCACCCAGAAACTAAGCTAATAATAATAAGCTAATAAAGCTCTCATAACTTAATCAAAGTAGTTATTAGCTAACAAATATATGGTTTATTTGTGGAATATAATTCAAAAATTTTCATAGCTTTTTTCTTCCAGAACTGGAGTTCATTTCAGAAATTTAAGTTTTCCTTCACACCATGATAAATCATCTGATTAGGTTTTCATCAGAACAGCTTTATTAAATATATATCACATTACCTTTTTATTAAATAAAATAATTGCTTTTTGCATAAATAATATTTAATTTTTTCTGGACAAAAATTATGCAGTATTACATTATTTCAAAGATTGAAATCTAAATTACTGGCTGAATGATCCCAACGGTTTCATTTTCAAATTTTCTTTAATCCTCCATGTTTCTGAAGTAAAATATTAGAAAACACTAAAAAGAAAATTTAAACTAACAAGATTTTTATTTTCATCTCTTATCTGTAATTAGAAAAAAATAATTTTGTATTTAAGCAATGAAGATAGTTATTTGATTACAGTGGAAACACATTTAATTGGATTCATATTGTCTTTTAATTAGTGAAGTTTTCTCCAATTACTTGTTTTACTTCCTGAGATTTAAGAATATGTTAGTCTTCCTTCGGGATGTTTTTGCAGAGAAGATTCCTCTTTAACTCCAAAGGAGTTTATAGGAGACTTACAAAAAATCAGGCTTGATTGCCTTTCCTTGAGAAAATAGAAAATAGACTATTCTATCTCTTTGATAAAAATCTGTCAGAAGGAAATATGAATCAGTTGAGCATATCCCAAAAGACTTATTAAATTTAAATTACATTTAAAACAACATATCTTCTCAAGAAACCCATGAGGTCTTTCTGTGTGGATCATTAGTCTTGGTCTTAAGTCTGGGTGAAAAAAAAACATGTCAGGCTCTTGAGCATTCATAACTGAATGAAAAATTTGCCCTTTCAGGTGATTTATCTAAAATGTATAGTTATCACTTTTACTAAAATCAGAGACTAGTCTATGTAGATACTAAAATAATTTAATCATGAGCTATCTTAACTGAGCCTTGTGCAGATATAGGATCAGTCATAAACATGACTGAGGCAATCTAATGTGGAACTATCTTTTCAAGTTTGTGCAAGATCTGTCTCTTGTCAGAAATTTGATATGTTGTCAGAAATAAAAACATTTGAATGATATTATCGCATTTCCCACAGAAATGCTTTAATTAAATTATGATTTAATTCTATTCCCTTATCCTTTATAAAAAATAGTTTTACATAGTTTTTTTTTGCCTTTTTTTTTTTTGCAAAAAACAGTGGAAGAAGGAGAAAAACAACAGTAATTTGTCTGCTATCTTACCACAAGTGTAACATGGAAAACCTTACCTGATATATTTCTTTTTGACTTTGAATCTGGGGAGAGGGGAGTCTTTGTTAATAAATTTTATGCTTTGTTTGTTGTGACAATGATGAAGATGAGGATAATTCATATTTATACAAAGCTTTTAAGTTTGTAAATTGCTTTTCTCATTGTATCCCTGGAGAATGTATAAGTACTATTATGCCAGCTAACAATAGCAGTATAACCTAAGCTATTGTCTTTTTTGTCTTAGTTGCCATAATATTTTATCTGAATATAGTGGGTGGGTGTCAGACCATCTGACTATTCAAATAGGTGAACTTTAAGACAACTTCCATCTCTATTTTTTAATTCTAGTTTTCTTTCTCTAGTAAGGAACTTTTAAAGTGCCATATGCTCTTTTTTGAGTTTTATATATTTTGTTTTTATATTTAAGGATCTGATTTTTCATATGTTTATTTGTCTAACCCATCTCAAACCCTTTGGGAAGCTTCATGGAGTACAAATCTTTAAATAGAATATAATAAGTAAAATGAACTATAATTCATGAAACATTTTTTTTTCTTATTTGGCACTGAGACAGCTCTAATGAAATAATCAATATAGCTCAAACATGGTATAATTGTATATGTATATGTATTTATGTGTATGTATATATAAACATATATGTATACATCTATATGTATACATATTTACATAGGTATATAGCAATCTATCTCTTTGTCTCTATCATCTGAGTATTCAAGTAGATAAACTTTAAAACTACTTTGAATTTATGTTTGCATTATTGTTATATTTCGCCAGCAAGGAATTTTTAAGATCCCATATGCTTTTTTTTTTGGTTGTATATATTTTGATTTTATATTTAACAATTTGATTTGTCATGTATTTATTTGTGTAATTCATCTCAAACTTTCCAAAGAAAGTTACATGGAGAGTTAAATCTTTACATAGATATATCTAAGAAACAAAGTTCCCGTTTGTATAAACATATGCAAATTTGCTTGATTATATTTGGAAGAAAAAATTGCTAGTGTTAATGCAATAAAAGGAATAAGCGACAGAAAGATACAAGCAAAATATCATTTTGTCAGGCAGATTTAAAATGAGATCAGGTTTACTTCATTAGAAAAGAAATTTAAGCTCACTTAATACATAAAGTAATATAATATAGGGACAAATAAGTTGAAATCAACCATGGTCTTCAGCGATAGAAGGGAGAGAGTCTTTTCATTCAAAATGGATATTTTTCATCTTCCCTCTTAAAAGAGATATTTGGAAAAATCAATACTTTCCATTAGAGAACATTGATGTGTAAAGTCTATCAGAAACATATGTTCATTAGGAGGGGCAGGTATCTAGCAGAAATTTTTGAATACACAGAGATTTTGAATGTTCCCATTCATCTATTTATAAGAGTTACGTGGGAGCTGGGGGAGACGTGACTAGAGCATTTTGTTGGATCCTGAACTAATAGGAAGTGCTTTTGGGAGTGAAAAATATCTTCAAGATATCAGATAACACTGATATCAGATTTTGTTATAGTGATGACACACTCTAAAATTTTTGATAAACTGTTTTTCTTTTTTTTTTCTGGAGTCTGGATCCCTCCTTGTTTTACTCTTTTAAGGGGAAATACACAAAGAATACCAATTTTGAATGAGAAGACTCTCTTCCTTTTGTAACTGCAAACCATGATTGTATTTCAATTTATTTGTCCCTGACAGCAATTCTTTTTTTTTTCCAAGCATAACTTTTTGTCTCTTTATTTTTTTTAATTAAAGCTTTTTATTTGCAAAACATATGTATGGGTAGTTCTTCAACATTGACCCTTACAAAGCTTTCCGTTATAAATTTTTACCCCCTAGTCCCTTCCTCTCCCCTAGATGGCAGGAAGTCCACTACATGTTAATTATATTAAAATACTGGACAAGTCAAATATATGTATACACATATTGCTGCGCAAGAAAAATATTATCTACAAGAGAAAAAAAAAATCTGAGAAAGGAAACCCAATGCAAGCAAACATCAATGGAGAGCATGAAAATATTATATTATGATACACATTTCATATCCCTCTCTCTGGGTGAATATGGCTTTCTTTACTGAACAACTGGAACTGGCTTGAAAGATTTCATGGTTGAAGAGAGCCATGTCCATCAGAATTGATCATCTTATAGTCTTGTTATTGCTGTGTATAATGATCTCCTGGTTCTGCTCATTTCACTCAGCATCAGCTCATGCAAGTCTCTCCAAGCCTCTCTGAAATTGCCTGACAGCAATTCTTAATCAGTTTATTTTTTTTCCTATTTATTTTAGAGGCTAATAAATTACTAACAAAAGATAATCATCTAAAAAAACAGGGTCATACTATTATGCCACTAGAATTGTGACAAAAGCAGAACCAAACTTCTCTTCAGAAAGTACTTTTGAGCTTTTCCCCTTATTAGTGAAGACCACTGTCAATAATTGAGACAGATTATATCTTGATCGAGGAGGTATTGACTTTGCTCAGACAAAAAATAACTGATAGACCAAAAGAGCCACAGCTCATAACAAATTATAGAAGTGGTCAATTCAGGGGGAAGTCTACCGAAAGCCATCGGTAAAATGAGGTGGAAATCATATGGCTAGAGCCATTTCTTTAACAGGTAATAAAGAAAATGGCAAGAAGTCCCTGAAGGCAAAAGAATTTATACCTTCTACACTGTAAATTACTAGGAATTACAAGGATTTATCATTAGAGAATTGTTTTCCAAGTGTTGTTTTATCTTTATGGACTTTCTTTTTTTCCCAATTCTTTCAATAAAAATTTACTTCTTTAATATTATAAATTTATAGAAGTTATAGTGGAAAGAAGATTTAAGGTACAGTTCCTACTTCTATCACTACTTATATGACCTTGGCCATAATAAAAGTTATGTTATTTAACTTCCCTAGTTTCTTCGTTTGAAAAAGGGGTCTCTATGGTCTATTTTCTCTAAACATACATGACTTTATGGTACAGTGGATGTAGGTATAGTAGTTATTACCTGGCAGTGCTCACCTTATATTTTGTGGGAGAAGTCATTAGCTACATAAATAGATTTTCAAATGAACCTGGAATTCTATTATTAAATACACAGACATGGAATTTTGGAAGAATCAACCTCATTTTAATTATCAGTATTTGTTAGCTATTTAATAAATCTTACAAGTCCCTGAAATCCCAAGGCAAAAGTGAGAAGGTATAATAAAGTATGATACATGAAAATCCTTCTTAAATTGACCTGCAGAAGTAATTCTTTTTTACTTACAACTTAATTTTCAAAGAGAATTGGAGAATTGGAATAATTCCAGAAAGTACTGCATATGAGACAACTAGTCTCCATTGATTATAATTCTGTTTATGTATATAAATTACTCTAGAGATTATAACATCATATTTCAAAAGATAACTTGTTATAAAAGTATATACAATTATTTAAGTTAGTGCTTAAGTTAGGCTTCCCTCTGCATGCCACATAATGTCTGAAGAATTTAAGGCACCAAATGGCCAGTGTGCTTGGTTGAATGTAAACCTATTTTATCTTTAACCAAATGGGGTTTCTCTGTTGGTTGTTATTTAAGTATAATCTACATATGCATTCTATGGAAAAAAAAGAATAATGTCTCATAGTAAATGTGACATACTCCTTAGTAAACTTTAAAATGGCAGCATTATTGAGAAAAAAAAACTTTCTTATGGAAATTGCTTCTTTTATTGTTATTATTTTAATCATTAATGTTAGTTTTCTCTAAATAATTAATCACTGCAATTTGGTACTTGAGAAAATGAGGGAAATATAATGAAAGGTGAAGGTGTTGGATTAAAAGTCATGAACACGATTTTTAAGTAACAATTATATAAATTCTAAGTGCTATCCCTCCCAAATGTCATAGTTTCAGATTTAGAAACCTAATATTATAATGCAAATAAAAGCCAATCCAGAAATGTTTCATTGTCATTGGTGCTGAAGCTAGGATTTAAAATTTTTCTTTTACAAAAATATCCTCAAATGGAAATATTTCAACTAATTTGTTTATTTTTTTCTTTTGTCAAACTATATCTTCCCTTTTACAATTGGAAATTTATATCACTATATTAAATTATCAAAAGGTTTTGATTTATTTTAAATTTATCATGCAACTTTCCTTCAACAAAAACTTAATAAATTCAAGAAAGTCAATATATTTTAATAAGATTTGAATTAAAATCAAAGTTGAAAAATTCTATTTAGGTTACCTTATTTTAGTGATAAAAGTAATTTTCAATGTAAACACAAAGTAATAAATATTGAAAAAAAATAGAATGCTTTAAATTTATTTGCAGCTTATAACCTTAGATTCTGGAAGTTTAAAACAAATTAAATTTAGTTCAAATAGGAAATCATCTGATTAATAAAATCTCACTAAAATAGAAATATTCCAGGTATAATTGGCCTCTATTAAAATACCATCTCATTTGACCAGAGGTTTTTTACAAGATAATTTTAATTATCTGGGAAGCAGCCAAAGCAAGAAAGTAAATTTATAAGATTTCCAATAAGTCACGGACACATGTCAAAAGATTTCATATTAAAATACAACATAATAGATTATATTCAGAAAGAAAATAATTATCATTGTAAGGCTATTATGTTCGATATATTTACTTTAAGAAGCATGCATTATATTATTGATGGAGTTGTAATATGATGACCATTTCTGAGAGCAATTTGGAACTAGGACCAAATGGCTATGAAACTGTGCATACCCTTTGACCCAGCAATGCCATTACTGGGTCTGAATCCCAAAGAGATCATAAAGGAGGGGAAAGGATTCACATGTGCAAAAATGTTTGCAGCAGTTCTTTTTGTGGGAGCAAGGAATTGTAAAATGAGTAAATGTCCATCAATTGGGAAATGTCTTAATAAATTGTGGCATATGAAGATAATGGAATATTATTATTCTATTAAAAATGGTGAACAAGCTGATTTTAGAAAGATTTGGAAAGATTTGCATGAACTGATGCTGAGCAAAACCAGCAGAATCAGGAATATATTATAAATAACAGCAAGAATGTGCAATGATCAACTATGAAAGATTTGGTTCTTCTCAGTGATTCAGTACCCCAAAGCAATCCCAAAAGACTTTGGACAGAAAATGCCATCTATATCCAGAAAAAGAACCAAGGAGACTGAATGTAAATCAACATATGCTATCTTTCCTTTTTTTGTTGGTTTTTTTTTCTCTCCCATGATTTTTCCCTTTTGCTCTGATTTTCCTCTCTCAACATGCTTCATAACCAATGTGCATTAAAAATAAATTTACTAGAAAAAAGAAGCATCCATTAGAGTTTAAAAGTAGTCCCACAAAAATGTTTACATATTTTAAATACAGTTTTCCATTGGAGTAATAAGCATGTTTGCCTAGATAATACATTTATGTAAAATTCCATATTTTACAAGAATAGTGAATAAAAAGATTTTATTTCCCAATGATTTTGAATAAATAAGGACTGTCTCTAATGAAAACCCAACTGGTTGATGCCAGGTGGCACCTGTCTGCCTCAATAGTCATTATTTTCCACACCACAGAAAAAATAGAAATAAATAATAAAAAATAGAAATAAATCCCTCCTGGTCCTGATATCTTGTCATTGATCAAAGTATTGGTAGTCACAATGAATAAACTAAGCACACCAGGAATTGTGAAGAGAATGTTTCCCTTGGATATTTTATAATCCTGAGGCAGACAAAGGGAGGCATTATTAGGCTAATTTAATTCCTAAGAGAACAAAGCAGTTGGCAGTTCTACCATGTAAGCTCTTGCTACTTCAATGGAGTAAATGATTCTATCCTAACACTAACATATCTATTTTTTTTAATCTTTCGAGCTTAAATATGCAGATGTTTGAGTATGTGGTTGAAGACGAGGTAGAAGCTAGCTGGAATGGACTCATATAAATGCTAAATGAGCAGGCATAGCCCATGTAGGATCCAATGTTTTCCTAAAAGTAAGCTATCTAAAAGCTAATGAGATCTACAAGAAGGGTTCCTATTTTTCTTTTAGAGAAGGGAATCTAATCTATTTACCAGATATGGTGACCTTTCCCTTTACTCTGGCTATAGTCCTTTGTCCAAATGGAGTATGAATTTCCACAAGTTAATTCTTTTTGGATTTCTCACTGATTTCACTACAATGAGCAGAGCTGGGGAAATTAAGGTAATAGGGGTGGAAAGTTTTTTTTTTTTCTTTTTGTAGGTTCTGAGAAGATCCACACTAGTCAGGATTATGAAGGAGAATAGCCTAGAAAAGGGAGAAGTTAGACTCTTGTTTAAGGATGCCTAAGGAAAATAGGCAATATACTACCCACACATAAACACATACACAAAAGTATATCAAATATGATAATTTACTTGATAATTTATATATTATACATCTGTGTTTATATGTAAGCATTTATATATGTGTTCACACATTCATTTCCAAACATACCAGATGATATATAAAATATACAAATATGTATACATGCAATGTAATATATGTATCTATATATTCATATATTTATATGCATGTATATATTTATCATCTAACTATCAATTAGCATCTTATCCTACTAGTGGCTAATCAGAATCTTCCCTAAGACAATTCAAATGGAAGCAATTCAACTTCCTGGCATGACACACTGGTATACTGTCTGATTTTACCACAGTGCCATCAACCCATCAGCACAAAAACTCTGTAGACCTTCAGTTTGGTAGTTAGTCCATTAGCTTTTCCTTGTAGTCTCTCAAACAATAAACTAGTTCTGGCAATGCATGTGTCAACCCCATTGAAAAAGTTTGCATTTCTGGAAAATATACCACCAGGTAAAAAGACCTAACCATAGCATTCAAAACTTGGCCAGTAAGCTGGCCTTCATTCGCCAACCTTGTTTTATTCAGGGATCCTATTTGGTACCATACCTCCTGAGCTCTCTTGCAACAAGAGCTGTTCATCTTTCAGCATGCTGGATTTTATATTGTTTATAAGTGCCCATTTTATGTACCAGTGAGGTGAGAGGAATCATCTTTTTGTACACTTTGTGTGTGTGTGTGTGTGTGTGTGTGTGTGTGTGTGTGTCTGTTGATAGGGTGTATTTTCTGCCTTCCATTGGTATTCAGGTTGTTTAGGTTCAAGGGGAGACCTCAAAATTTTGGGGTTCCAGACCCATGTAGTAAGCTGGTTCAAAAGATTTTGTAGGCTAAGGAGCAAAATTTATTATAATTGTAAAGCCAATTAAAGAGGGCTCAATTAAAAAAAAAAAAAAAAAAAGTTAGTGTAGAGCCAGGAGCTGAAAGGTAAATTTATAGGGAAAAGTTGGAGAAACCAGGTGCTTCATGTCATTGATATGCTAATTTTATGGCTCAGAGGTGGAATTGAGGAGTGGCCTAATTCTGACTTTGTGCACAGTGCAGAGCTGTGGTCCTGGGGGGTACCTTCTGGAGATCTGAAACATCACTAGGTCAAGCGGTGGCCATCCAATTTTGTACTATGTCTAGGTTAACTTTAAGCACCTCATTATTGTTGCTCATTAGTCTCAGAAACACCATTATCACTGACTACAAGGCTATTATTCCACAGCCAAAAATCTTTTGGACTCAGCATTCTTATAAAGTAAACTAAGTTAATATAGCCTAAATACATCATTCCCAAGGCTAGGTAGCCTTGGGGTTATTCTTGAGGGTTGCACCACATCAAGGTCAGGGTTGAGTAAGCAGATAAATTTTAGGGCACCTTTTCTAGCCCCTTCCTTATAGAAGGAGATGAGCAGTGTGGCCCTTAAAAGGCTGCTCAGACACCAACTCCCACTGCTGCTTCCAGTGAGATTATCTTGTGACCTGGATTATCTGTGCAAAGTTGTGGCTTCTGCTCCCAACCTGTTCACACCTGCTGCTTCCTGACTTCTTTGTTGTCATAGAACTTATCTCAAAGTTAAAATGGTAAAACAAATGGTAATTTCTTTTGATTCATGCACAAATTGGATTTAAGTGAAGGGATCATCAGGCTCACTCTCTCTTCCAGAGATATCATAGAGGATAGAGTGATGGTTCAAGATATACTGGATGGTCTTGGAATCCATGTCTAAACCAAGTTCTAAGAACTCCACAGCACCTCTTCACCTGCCTTCATGCCCACTGGCACAAATTATTCTCCTCCACCCATTCCACCAGGGGAGGCCTTTACATGCTTGAGGTAGATATCCCCCTAACTCACCATAGGGTTGGAGACCTCTTGGCTACCCTCAACTTGGTTTAGCCTTTTTGTTTAAACAATTTACTGAAGTGTGGCTACTTCTTGGAGCCGCAGGTGAAAGGAAGGTGGATTAGGTGGACACCAAAGGAGGAAAACAGACCTGAAAAGGACTTGGCTGTTCTCACACCAAAAGTACAAGTGTCTATGCCACACCACACCCTAATTTATCCTTCAAAACAAATAAAAGAAGTTAAGAGGAATTATGGAAGGTAAGAAGATTAGAAATATAAGGGCTTCTTTTGTACAAACATTTGAGCTGCTTGTCATAGATCCTGCTTTAAATATCCAATAGACAGTTTTCAATGTAAATCTATAGGTCAGGAGAAAGATTAGGACTAGATATATAGATCTGGGAGTAATCTGCATATGGATGGTATCTGAATAAATTGGATTTAAAGAAATCACCAAATTCAATAGTACAAAGGGGAAAAGGGGGAATAGGGCCTAGATGCTACAGTAAGTGGCTGTGATGAGGATAAAATTCTGGCAAAAAAAGAGGTAGAAACAAACCAACAAGATAGAGCTGTGTCAAGAAAACCCAGAGAGAAGAGAAAATCCAGGAGCAAAATATTATGAACACTGTATAATATTTCTTCAGTCAGATGGTGAAAATGGAAACCAAATTGCAGAGGTTTTTGACATGAAGACAAAAGTACAGATTTTTTTTTTAAAGGGATTTATCTGGGGATGATATAAACTAGTAAGGTGTATTTTTTTTTTAAATAAGAAACACTTGGAATCATCTTGCTGGTCATTTCTTACAGAACAATAATATTCCATAATATTCATATACCATAATTTATTCAACCAAATACATATTTTGGATTTACCAATATTTTAACATAATTAACATGTAGTGGATATCCTGCCATCTAGGGGACGGTTGGGGAGTTGGGGGAAAAATTTGTAACGGAAAGCTATGTAAGGGTTATTGTTGAAGAATTACCCACACATATGTTATGCAAATAAAATTAAAAAAATAAAATTAAAAAAAAAGAAACACTTGGAAGAGAAGGAATCAATAACTGTGAAGAAATTGAAAATCAGAGAAAGAAAGTGAATTAAAAATAGGATTTAGAATCAGAGGACATGGGTTCAAATGCCAGCTCTATCTTATGTGCTCTTTGGCAAGTCAATTTACCTCTTTGGTCTTATTTTCTTTCTTAATAAAATTACTATTTTGGACCATTTCCTCAGGAGCTTACTAATATGTTATGCATTTTATTGGATAGATGTTGAGTCTAAAATTTCTTATTCCTGGTTTACAGGAAACATATAATAAACATTTCCTGACAGTTCCTATTTCTGGAATTGCCTCATTTCCAATATAATCCTATAGTTACCTTACATTCTTTTATTAGCAAATCAAATAGTTTAATTGCTTTATCTGTATCTCAGAAAATGCTTCACAAAAAGATTATTTTATGTCCTCATTAAGTCGAATTTTGAGTGATGCTAACACAGGTGAATTCACATTTATTATTTCTATTTAAACACAGATATCAATGAAATTAGCTTGGTAGTTTTCTTTTTAAAATCTTGTTAAAAGATATATTTAAGACTTTTACTTGAAACTACATTTGGGAAAAGATTTTGTTCAGTAAAAATCAGAAAATACAGTAGTGTTTAAATTTCCATCTGAATGATTACTTTAATATTCCTTTGTGTTCAGTGTGACAACCTTTCATTTCATATTATATTAATAACATAGCATGTCAAACTTTGAAAAGTCTCCTGTTTATTATTACAGTTCTTAAAGGGAACAGTTAGCCCTATTATAAATTATTTTCAAAACATTTAAATTCAACTATATAGACTGAACATCTCCCTTCTCCCAAATCACCACACCAGGTCAGGCTGAGCTAAAATCGGGATGTACTAAGGAATCTCTGTCACTCTCTGTTTCTCCGTCTTTCTCCTCTTTATCTCTGTGTCTTTGTCTCTCTTTCTCTCTGTCTCTGTATCTCTGTGTGTCTGTATCTCTCTGTCTCTTTCTTTCCCTTTTTCTAATTCATACATATCAATGACAGTTTCTTATTGTGATCTCATAGCTGCTTAAATTCAGCTCAATACAGGCAGTGATATTCAACTCAGTGAGGTCAGTGAATATGGGATGTAGCCATGGTGATATGGGTATGCAAAGCTTCATTACAATATTATTGAGTTGTACCTTTTGAATCCTGAAAATTGAATTTTGAATTGAGTGGATGGTAATCCTAATTAGTTCTTAGTTTCTTCAGATAAAGTCATTTGTCCAGTCAAAATCATCTAGGTGACAGAGTGAAAAAAGTGCTGAGCTTCGAGTTCAAATACTACTTCAGTTTTTACTTGTTGTGGGATCTTTAACAAGTTGCTTAATCACTTTTTACTTTAATTACTTCAACATTAAAATAGGGGTGATCATAGCTTATGTTTCCCTGACTTTTTAGGAGGATTGACTTAAATAATATTTATCAAGTACTCAGCATAGTGTCCAGCACATAGTAGGTGCTATAGAAATGTAAGCTATATTATCAGTCTTTAATATTTGAATATATATGCAATGGTGACCTAATAAAAATATCTATTTCTGCACTTGCATAATACCATCCCTGTGGTATTTCATCAAGTGAAGAAATGGAGGCAAAAGAGATCTTATTCAGAACTCATTCTTTAAGTCAGTATTCCATGATTAAGCCTACCTCTCTTTGGTCACTTCTTTATTGTACATTCCTTTGCACCATGTTTTATACTGAAAGATATTAAAAGTTACAAATTCTCTGCTTTGTAGAACGCATGAGGAGGACCAGGAGGGTTGTGGGAAAGGATTTTACATTACTGAGGAAATGGTTTGAGTATCTGGAAATATTTAATATATAAAAGATTATCTAGGAATATAACCATTACCTTTGATGTAAAAAAAGGATTATATTTATTCAGTTTGCTTTAGAAAACCTAGAATGAATGGGCAAAAGTTATAGGCTTTCAGCTTTAAATTCAATACAGGAAAGAATTTCTTAAAAAAAATCAAAGCTGCTCAAAATATTCCTTCTAGCCTCTCTTTAAAAAAAAAAAAAGAGTTTGTATCATTACAGATGGGGTTTACATGGGGAACATTACAGAACTAGTTCAGATAAGTACCTTCTAACCTAATGGTTTATGCTGCTAACCTGCTTTTAAATTAATAATGAGTTTAAGTAATTCTACTGCCCATGCAAATAGCACAGGCAAAAGTAAAACTGGAATATCCAAAATGGCAGACTTTTCACAGAAGTAAGAGAGTTGGATGAACACAGAGAAAATAGTTCATTAAATAATGGGATAGTTTGAGCACTTTTTCCTGCACTGTGCTGGGAATTGTACCAGTACTTTGGTTTGAGATCATAGAAAAACATATGTTTCTCTTGAATATCTCTTGAGAAAATTTATCTCTTGAGAAGAATAAATCTTTTGAAATATTAGGGCTTTTGCTATATTTACAGCTAGAATACATTTTCAGCAACAGCAATTATTGGAAATTGAATATCTATTAAGATTATGGGACATTGGTGTTTCAAGGTAACATCGTCTTTAGTGTCCATAACATTGGATGATCTTATAGGGCTGATAGTTTTATAATGAGGTCCTTTTGGTTTTTTACTAATTGAATTCCCTTAAACAAGGGCCAGAAGAGACTGCCCTATACCAAATTCTGCTCTTTGAAAATTGTTATAATGGAATTTCACTGTAAATATTGTTATAGAATCCCTAATGAAATTTTAATACACAGAAAATATGTATTTTCATTTTTTGCACATTAGTGACATTGAGAGGAGACAGAAAGTGATATATTACCAAATATATTGTGAAGATTAGGTTTGTATACATCAGAGAAGAAAATATTTGATTAAGCAAAAAATCCCTTTCAGAAAATATTTAGATGTTAGTCCCCTCCAAGTTATGCAGTTATTTTGTTTTTGTCTGAGATGGAAATAGAAGAAGATTCGAGGAAGTATGTATATAGGTGGTTTGAATTCTGATTCAGACACTTAGTGTATGACCTCATAAAAGTAATCCATTCTGCCTGATTCATGATTTCTTCATTTTTAATATGGAGGTTAAAAATACTGAGGCTAGATATGTTAGGAAGAAATCTTCAAGCATTATATAAATCCATTGATTTATTAATAAAAATGTTCATAATTGATAAGAAGAAAGCCCATATATGTGCAAAAGGATTTATTACAGCACTTTTTTGTGATAGTACAGAATTAGAAATAAGGTAGATGTCTATAGGGTAATGACTAAACAAATAATGGTACATGGATGTAATGGAATATTATTGCGCTATGAGAAATGATAAACATAATAAATACAGAGAAGTCTGGATAGGTCTACATAAAATTATGCAGAGTGAAATAAGCACAATCAAGGAAACAATATACACCACAAATACAACAATGTAAATGGAAAGGACTATATACCAAAAAATCAAAAGTAAATGGAAAATAAAATTTAAAGCTTAAACATGACTCAGATATGGACATATCGGATAACACCCTCAATCTTCCCTTTTATAGATGTGGGAGAGACATGAGTATTTACATTGCACTTATTTCCAGACTTTTTCAATATATTTATTAGTTATGAAGATTCTTTTAATGTCTTTTTTTTGTCTTTAAAAATATTATTTATTATGAGATGATACTCTGAGAGGCTCTGAGGGAGGAATACTGGGGATATAATTATAATAATATAAAAGAAAATATATCAACAAAAACTTATTTTAAAAAATATCTATCATATTGATCAGATTGATCTTTATATTTTCATTATCAGTGAAATTAGAGAAAAAGTTGCTGATAAAAGGAATGATTGCTCATAAGCATGCATTTTATAGGTAAAGAAGTAAATATTTATACTTCATGAAACAATATTGGTTTTAGAGAATAAAGACAAAGAACAATTATTTGAAAATTTTGACAAGGCCTTTCAAAATAAATTAGCTAGCTGCACTTCAGTGATTTATAACCACTTTGTAAAAATAGTACTAAGTGATAATAGAAAGAAATATATTGAAAAGATGCATCAGAAACAAATAGCAAGAAAATCTGAAGATTGCATGCATGCTTTTAATGTCACAAATATTTCCTTTAGGAAAAGGACTATTAGGTGATGAGCATAAAAAGCACCGCATAACACCAGAAAAATGAAATTGTCTATATTTAGGAGGCAGAAACAGACTTATTGATAAATTTTCAATTGACTATCAGTACAGTCAAATCACAGATTTCTTAAAAATCAAAATTAGTGTACAGCTAAAAGAAAGAACAGTAAAGAAAAAAAAGATATGGTATGCACTTTGGAAAAAAAAAACACCTTAAACCCTAATCTATTTAAATAAGTTATTATTAACATAAAATGAAAAATGGATAGTAGCAATAATGACACTAATTACAAAATCTTTTATGTAGAAGTATAACCATTGGAAATCAGTTGCCACTACATGGAGATGAAAAAAGTATAAAATATCTCTGAGTCAATAGACAATTGAATTACTTTCCCAAAAATGAGAGGTGACCAAAAGCAATACCATTTTAGTCTATTAGTTCATTTGTCAAATTTTATAAAGAATGTTGATGGAAAATTAAGAGCAATGTCAACTTCTAAAACGAAGAAGTAATAGGTAAATCAGTGAAAAGAAAGCAAAATCATCTCAAGGAAGATAAGGATAAAAATGGAAGGAAGATAACAAAAGACAATTTTTAAAAATGATTGTAATAATGTATAAAACAAGTTTAGTGTTTCCAAATTCCTGGCATATAGTAATCTTCATGGTTTGGAAATGAAAAATTGGGATTCCCATGAATTCTTGGGAATTCCCTAAATCCTGTTATTCTGTAGTTGTCATAACATTTTTGTGCATTTTAGTAATAATGAATGTCCATAATAATAAAGAGTGAAATTTTTTAAAATTATAGCATTATACTAAATTGTCAGAGAATTCTGTTAAAAATATTGTGACAATTATTTAAAACAATCTGGCAATAAACCTGAGTGATTTCCTTTATCTTTTTAGAAATATTTCTAACTTTCTTCATATTCTTCACTCATTATCATGGATACAATTTAGCTTAAAAGATTAAAAAATATTAAGTTTGGGGTATTTAGGTGACATAGTGGATAGAGTACCAAGACTGGAGTGAGGAGGAACTGAGTTTAATTCTATCTTTGGACCTTTAGTAGCTGTGTGATCCTGGGCAAATCAACCACAATTGTTTTTCTCTCCTACCCCAAAAAAAGGAAAAGAAAAAGAAAGTTTAAAATTATCTAAAAGAATTGCACCTTATAATGCCTACTTAAGTACTAGACAATGTCAGTAAAATATCATTTAAGCATCAAATAACATAATATTCATATCTCTTCACAAAGTTCACACAGAATTGTGTGTTAAAATAAGAAATTTAAGGACTAATTTTGCATCCAAAACTAGTTATTTCTTTTTTTTATTAATACTTTTTATTTGCAAAACATATGTATGGGTAATTCCTAAACATTAACCCTTACAAAGCTTTCTGTTACAAATTTTCCCCCCCTACTCCCTACCCCTCCCCTAGATGGCAGGATATCCACTACATGATAATTATGTTAGAATACTTAAGAAATCGAATATATGTATAGTTATTGCATCATTTTTTGTTCAGGAGAAATCATATCTTCAAGAAAAATAATCTGATAAAGGAAATACAATGCAAGCAAACCTCAATAGAGAACATGAAAATGTTATGTTGTGGTCCACATTTCACATCTCTCTCTCTAGGTGTATATGGCTCTCATCACCGAACAATTGGAACTGGTTTGAAGCATTTCATTGTTGAAGAGAGTGATGTCCATCAGAATTGATCATCATGTAATATTGTTGTTGCTGTGTATGATGATCTCCTGGTTCTGCTTGTTTCACTCAGCATCAGTTTATGCAAGTCTCTCCAGGCTTCTCTGAAATTGTCCTGTGGGTCGTTTCTTACAGAACAATAACATTCCATAACATTCATATACCATAATTTATTCAGCCACTCTCCAATTGATGGGCATCCATTCAGTTTCCAGTTTCTAGCCACTACCAAAAGAGCTGCCACAAACATTCTTGCACATGTGGGGCCCTTTCCTTCTCTTATGATTTCTTTGGGATATAAGCCCAATGGAAACACTGCTGGGTCAAAGGGTATGCATTGTTTGATAACTTTTTGAGCATAGTTCCAAATTGCTCTCCAGAATGGCTGGATCCGTTCACAGGTCCACCAACAATGCATCAGTGTCCC
Organism: Myrmecobius fasciatus; assembly: GCA_023553655.1. Taxonomy (NCBI): domain Eukaryota; kingdom Metazoa; phylum Chordata; class Mammalia; order Dasyuromorphia; family Myrmecobiidae; genus Myrmecobius; species Myrmecobius fasciatus. The sequence goes on along the minus strand of JAJPUD010012352.1, from coordinate 2,859 downwards.
AGTCTTCCCACATCCCCTCCAACATTCATCATTATCTTTTCCTGTCATTTTAGCCAATCTGACAGGTGTGTAGTGGTACCTCAGAGTTGTCTTAATTTGCATTTCTCTGAACAATAGTGATTTTTGGAGCACCTTTTCATATGATTATAAATAGTTTTAATTTCCTCATCTGAAAATTGTCTGTTCATATCCTTTGACCATTTATCAATTGGAGAATGGCTTGAATTCTTGTAAATATGAGACAATTCTCTATATATCTTAGGGATGAGACCTTTATCAGAACCCTTAAATGTAAAGATGATTTCTCAATTTGATGCTTCCCTCCTAATCTTGTCTGCATTAGTTTTGTTTGTACAGAAACTTTTTAACTTAATATAATCAAAATTATCTATCTGATGTTCAATTAAGAGTTCCAGATCTTCTTTGGATATAAATTTATTCCATCTCCACAGGTCTGAGAGGTAAACTATCCTATGTTTCTCTAATTTGGTTATAATATCACTCTTTATATCTAGATCATGAACCCATTTAGATCTTATCTTGGTGTGAGGTGTTAGGTATGGGTCCAGCCTTAATTTCTTCCACACTAGTTTCCAATTTTCCCAGCAGTTTTTTGCCAAATAGTGAGTACTTATCACAAAACCGGGGGTCCTTGGGTATATCAAACACTAAATTGCTAACATTATTACCTAGCTTGTCCTGATATCCTATCGTATGCCACTGATCAACTGCTCTATTTCTCAGCCAGTACCAAATGGTTTTGATGACCGCTGCTTTATAATATAGTTTTAGATCTGGCACAGCAAGGCCACCTTCATCTGTCTTTTTTTTTCATTAATTCCCTTGAAATTCTTGACCTTTTGTTCTTCCAAATGAACTTTGCTACTATTTTTCTAGGTCTGTAAATAATTTCTTGGGAGTTTGATTGGTATGGCGCTAAATAAATAAATTAGTTTGGGTAGTATTGTCATTTTTATTATATTTGCTCGGCCTACCCATGAGCACTTAATGTTTTTCCAATTGACTAGGTCTGATTTTGTGTAGAAAGTGTTTTGTAGTTTAGTTCATATAGTTTCTGACATTCTCTTGGCAAATAGATTCCCAAATATTTTATGCTATCATCTGTTATTCTGAATGGAATTTCTTTTTCTATCTCTTGCTGCTGAACTTTGTTGGTAATATATAAGAATGCTGATGATTTATGTGGATTTATTGTGGATTTATTTATAATGAGTAAGAATACTCATTACCCTCCCTTCTTTCCCTCAATTATATTAGATTTTCTATGTCTCTTCATGAGACTTTGCCTTATTTTACCTCCTTTTTATTTTTACTTTATTTTACCTCCATTCCCCTCCGCCCCCCCTTTTTTTTTACAATACTATGTACCTTCCACCTCTAATTTTTTCCGATTATTATCAAAGTAAAATGAAATTATACCCCCATTCTTCAAGAATACCCCTAGTAGTTCTTGAGAGTTCTTTCCTTTTTACCTTTTTACGCTTCCCTAGAGTTCTGTGTTTGGAGGTCAAATTTTTTGTTCAGATCTGGTCTTTTCATTAGAAATAGGTGAAATTCTCCTGTATCATTGAATGACCATCTTCTTCCCTGGAAGATGATGCTCATTCTAGCTGGATAGCTTATTCTTCGCTGTAATCCAAGTTCTTTTGCCTTTCGGAATATCTGATTCCAGGCCCTTCACAATCCTTCAATGTGGAAGCTGACAGATCCTGTGTAATTTTAATGACAGTTCCTCGGTATTTGAACTGTTTTTTTTTTTTTTTTTTTTTCTAGCAGCTTGTAATATCTTTTCCTTGGTCCGATAGTCCTGAAATTTGGCCACGATATTCCTTGGGGTTTTAATTTTCTGGTCTCTTTCAGGAGGTGATAGGTGAATTCTTTCAATGCCAATTTTGCCTTCTGATTCTAAAACATCAGGGCAATTCTCTTTCATGATTTCCTGGAAGATAGCATCAAGGTTCTTTTTTTCATCGTGACTTTCAGGGAGTCCAATAATCCTTAGATTGTCTCTCCTGGATCTGTTTTCCAAGTCAGTTGTTTTTCCTAGGACATATTACATATTTTCTTCTATTTTTTCATTTTTTTGTTTTTGTTTGACTGATTCTTGAAGTCTTATTGAGTCGTTCATTTCAATTTGTTCAATTTTAATTTTTAAGGTATTATTTCCTTCAGCTATCTTTTTTAGCTCCTTTTGTAACTGACCAATTGAATTTTTTGGTTCATTGCCTTCTGTTTCCATTTTGCCAATTTTATTTTTCAGTGAATTGTTGTCTTTTACCCATTCACATTTTTATTTTCTTGTGATTTGGTAACGTTTTCCAATTCACCAATTTTGTTTTTCAGTGAAATGTTGTCTTTTTCCAATTCACTAATTTTGTTTTTCAGTGAATTTTTGTCTTTTTCCAATTCACCAGCCTTATTTTCCAGTTTTTCACATCTCTGTTGCAGGACGATGTTTCCTTCTTGCACTGCTCTCAATTTATTTCCCAAAACTTCTTCTAGCTCTCTTTTGAGATTCTTTATGCAATCTTCCAGGTAAGCCTTCTGAAAGGGAGACCAGCTTAAGTCCGCCTTTGTGGCTTTATCTGGGATTGTTTTCAGAATCCCAGGATCTGGGGACTTATCTAATTTCTCTCTGTAAAAGCTGTCTATGGTGAGAGCTCTCTTCTTCTTGCTCATGATTTTCAGCAGAGGTATCAGTCACCAGCAGGGAATTCTGCAACAGCAGCAGGAGCGGCAGCAGCAGCAGTAGTGGAGGCAGCAGCAGCAGCTGCAGCAGGGATTTCAATTTGCCCTGGGGCAGTTTGCCAAGTTGACTTCTGGTCTGGGGCTGATCTG
>JAJPUD010012351.1:0-44272 GCA_023553655.1 Myrmecobius fasciatus | reverse complement strand
TTCCTTCCTTCCTTCCTTCCTTCCTTCCTTCCTTCCTTCCTTCTTTCCTTCTTTCCAGAAGGGTCCTAGGGTCATTACTACAGGTGCTTTCTCTGATGGAAGGAGAATGCCTTGTTCTGATGGAAGGAGAATGCCTTGCTCTGATGGAAGAAGAAAAAGGCCTTGCTGAGGTCATATCAGACAAGCAATAGACAACTGAATCTAAAACCACTCTCATTATTGACTTCTCTTCATATTATATGCAGAAATATGATGGAATATGTTTAATTATGAGCTCCCTGGGGGAAAATATCACTTCAGACACATTTTAAATTAATCTGCATTATTAAGAATTTCTCCATCACTTTTATAAGTTTAGACTTGATAGTCTAGACAATACATATACAGTAAAGTCTAAACAAAACAATAAAACCCTGATCAAGCTTTGCTGATTTCTAAGGTGTAGATGATCACTCTGAACTTAAAAAGAGCCAGTAAGAGCCTGCTCCAACACATGTGGATATATATGGGTATCCAGGACTAATTGGTTAAAAAGCTCTGGAGAGAAAGACATGGGTAGCACCTCTTCTCTCCCTGTCTTCTCCTTTTGCTGTGCAGACTGTGTGGACTCTTTCTCAGAGTAATATTTTTAAATACATAAAGTAAAATACAAATATTACTAAAGAAACATTATATTGAAATATAATTATCAAGATGTTTTTTAAAAAAGATACTCATACTCCTGCTATGGATTATCAGTAAGAATCCTGCTTGCTTTGGTGATGCAGTCCTGACCATGAAAGTTAGTCAAATGCTAATAGTCCTGAATATTATATTCTCTGCATATGGTCCCATTTCTTTGAGAAGTGAGGATGTCAGGGATGTTGGGAGGTAAGATGATTTACCTGAAGGATCATCTGCTGCCTGCCTGGGATTCACTAGCCACTTAATTCACCTGCTAGTCTATTAACATTTTCCTCAAGTGATTTCAGTAGAATTTCTTAGATGAAAGAAGTTAGAGTAGAATAGAAATTGAGAGAAAACCCTGACCTTTATCTGTTGGCAAATTTCTGTAATCTTAATTTCCCTAGGCTTTAGGAAGTTAATCAACAATGATTAATAAATATTTTCTTAGCACCAGTCCTGGAGTAAAGACCTAAGTTCACATAGGGCCTCAGATACTTATTAGTTATGTGACCCTGAGAAGTCATTTAACCCTGTCTTCCTTAAAAAAAGAAAAAGATAAGAAATACTTGTCACTTAACCTTATCTTCCTTTTAAAAAGAAAAAAAAAAAAGAAAGAAAAGAAATACTTAGTTTCTCCCACTAAATGCAAAGTCCTGTAGAAGGTCATAAAGAAATATAAGACAAGGTCCTTGACCCCAGAAAATTCTACTAAATGGAAGCTCAGGGTGCTTCAAATAGATCTCAAGGGCTGGTTTGTAGTATCTAACTGCAGAGCAAGATTAGTAGTGTGCTAGGTGTTGCTAGATCTCTACAAATTCAACTCAAAAAGATTGCTTTCTGGAAATGACTTTTAAAATTGGGTCAAATTGACAACAATTTATGAAATTCCTTGGGAGAAGCAGCTGGATGGCAAAGATAATGTCCTTTAGGGAAAAGAGAGAGATGACCTTTGCTTGATGAATTGGTGCCATGAGAATAAATTCAAATTCAGGCCTTGCCACTTTAGTTCCTGGATGACCTTAGGTAACTCAATCACTTGAGGTATTGGTGGTAATGGTGAACTAGATGACTAATTAGATTCCTTACAACTTTTAACCTGTTATTTTATTCCATAAGTGAAAAGAATGCTTGTTTTGGAGTCAGAGAATCCGAGTTTAAATAGTGGCTTTGATTCTTTTTCTCTCTGCCATTTTGGGAGAGTATTTTAGCTGTCCTAGGCCTCATCTGGCACAAAGGAAGCCAGATCATTTTGAAGTTCTCTACCATTGCCATGTTTGAGATCCTATTTTTTCCTTTATGAGGACTAGAGTATCATTGAAAGAATGTTGGGGAGATTGTTAGAGTTTTATTTTTTTTGATACAATCCATTTAATAAGCAGTGATTTATTAGATGCAAAATATAGTGGACCACAAATACAAGAAAGTCACAATCCCTGCCCTCGAGAAGTTTACAGATTAATTGGTGCTAAGATATCTATAGAATTCTGTGCAAAAAGTCTTATAAGCTAGAAAGAGAGATTATTATGGCTGGGTGTCTTTCCTAGGTGAGTATGAGCCCTAGAGGAGGAGTTGATGGCAAAGGAGATAAACTAAATTATAGTCATTTTTATGAATTTGTTTGATTAAGAAGGCAGCATAATCAAATTCAGACCTCTTGGTGCTGTCATGGAACCTCATCTTCTCTGTAAGAAATTGGTCTTTGTCTGATATAATAGACTAAAGCACTTAGTTGAATAACCCAGACAGGTTATTGTGTTGTTGCAAATTGCAATTATCTAGCTAACTCTTTTTTTCTCATGGTAAGCATGGTTGAGAAGATTGTCTAATTTTCCAGGGTTTTTTCCCCCTTGCTTTATAGATTGGTGCTATTTTTTTCAATATTAAAACTTAATTTTGAGGTGGAAAAATTGCTGAAACATAATTAGCAGAAATCTAAACACTTTAAGTTGTTTTTTCCAGCCCATAGTAGGATACCAGACACCACAATTGGTAAATATTTGACACAGCTCATAGACATTTCTTTTGTTCTTTCTGAAAAAGCCAAGCATCATTTCTGTTTTTGTTTTGGGAGTGCTATTAGTTTTGAGTTTGTATTCATTATAATCACTATTTATATTAATCACTTAACAATTGTATATGGCTGATGAATTTTGGGGCTGTATTATGTTAATGGGATTTCAGTGAATTAAAAATGCATCTTTTCTTTCTGTTTGTGTTTAGTATAGTCTTATTCACCCAAATAGAATGCAAATAATATAAACAACTGAGATAAGCAGAAACTAGGGCTCTGCCTTGTGAAGTAAGAGGAGATTAGTTTCAATGAATAGGTAAGGAGCAGAGTTGAGGATTGGAAAGAAAAAAAGTTGGGTGCTGCTTTCCTGAAGGTTTGGAGATGCTTGTGGTTTGCATCTTCCTGTATGGGGATTTACATTTTTTCCTTTAGGCCAGTCCCACATGCTTATGGTATTTAGTAATATTGAAAATTGTAGAGAGCATCTGCAAAGAGAGTACCATTTGATATTTGTAAGAAGCATTGATAAGTTTCTAATGAAACCTCTTTACATGGAAAAGCTTCTTCCAGCAATTTGTCTTTTGCTTCTGACAAGTTTTTCAGAATCGATTCATTTGTCCTCGTCATTACATACTGTCTCATTGTATGTTGGACGACTTGTTCTTTCTTTTCATAGAAATAGGACTGGGAACTCTGCTAATTTGCCATTTATTGCTTTCTCAGAATAGATGAATCTGTCACCAAATTAAAACACTTGGAAGAAGAAATTAGTCACCAATTTACCTCTCACTTTAGAAAAGAACATTAAGATTTAGGAATACAGCAGTAGTTCTGGATGTCACTTCCCATGAAAAGCCTTTCTGACCCTCATGGTTGAATATGTTTTGCTTTAAATCATAGATTTAGAGCTGGAAAGAATCTTAGGGACCATCTAGTTGACCCTGAGGACAGCAGGTAGGTGCTGCAGTGGATAGATCATTGGGTTTAGAGTCAGGAAGACTCCTCTTCCTTAGTTCAAATCCGGCCTCAGATACTATCTGTGTGATCTTGGGCAAGTCACTTAACCCTATTTCCTCATCTTTAAAATTAATTGGAGAAGGAAATAATAAAACTGCTTTGATATCTTTGCTAAGAAAACCCCAAATGGGATCATGATGAAAACCAACTGAATAAGAAATTGAATGTTGACCCCCTTCATTCTATAAAAGAAAAATTGAAGTCCTTCCTGGTAACAGTATAAGTGATTTAACCCAGATGCTAAATCCTGAAATGATGTTCACCTTTTATGTAAGAGTATGAGTTAGCAGGCAAATAGGAAAGGGGAAAAATGAATTAGATAAGTTAGATTTCTATGGGACTTGACATTCTCATAAAAAGTAGACTTTTTGTGTTCCTGGTATTTCCCAAAGAGTGGGCTAGAGTGTATACAATGTAAGATTGGTTTGTGGGAAGATTCAGCTGCATTTTTGTGAACAAAGGAAAAATGCATTTTTTTGTTGTTGTTTCTGGGAATCAATAGGTAATTGCACATCTGGTTAGCTGGGAATAGGTTCAGAGAATTTTAATTATAGAAGGACCTTAAAAGTCATCTATTCATCTCCCATTATTTTATAGACTAGGAAGAAGAAGTAGAGTGACTTCCCTAAGATCAAACAGTTTAGTGACAGAACTAGAAATAGACTTCATATTTCCTAATATCTAAGCCATTGCACTGTCCATGATTCCACATTGTACATTAAACATTGATGATCCAGGTCCTGATTATAGAAGGAAGATTCATTTAGCACTCCCATCTGGAGAGCTCAACACATTTTGATTAAATTCTGCCAGACTTGTGATTCCATCTCTCTTTTGCTTGAACAATTATTAATACTGTAAGTTTTGATTACGAACTTGTTCCTTGCGTACTTTTGGTGGAGAGATTAGCCTTGAATGAAGGACTCTTGATTCTAAATTTGACTTTCTCTCTATTGTATTCCTTTTATTTTCCCTCCATTTTTCCCATTATTTCATCTTAGAGCATTTTGATATTATTCCCCACTCTTTCTTCCAAGCAGAGGTGACTCTGCTTGCCAAGGTCAATCTCTTATATGTAGCTTGATTCAATAATCCTATTCCTTCAGATTTTCTAAAACAATTTACAACTTTAATCATTCCTTTTACAATCTTCAACTTAACTTCTTCCAATTCTTTCTATCCTTCCAGCAAATATGATCAAGTCTCCTTCATTTTGAAAACTTCTTCAAATCTGTCACTAGATCCTGCCATCTCCTCAAGCTCTTTCTCATCATACATATTTTTTAAAAAGAAATCTAGCACTTATTTAGCATTTTAAGATTTATAAAGCACTTTACATATATTTCATTTACTTCTCTCAACTATGAGAGGCAAGTGCTATTATTATTTCCATTTGCAGATGAGGAAACTCAGGCACACAGATGAAATGACTTGCTTACATAGTAACTATCTAAAATGGGATTTTAATTCAGGTCATCCTGATTCCTCATTCAGTACTTTCAACTGTCCTGCCTACCTTTCTTTCCTTTTCAGCCCAACACATAGAAAACGTTCTCTCTATTTGTTAAATCTATTTCTTTTCATCTCATTCACTGCTCAACATTTTTTACAGTTTGTTTTTGAACTTCGTCACTCAACTGAGCCTTCTCTCTTCAAATAATACCAGTAATCTCTTGTTCTTCTTGACCTATCTGCAATATTTCATCTTTTTGATCACCCTCTTCTCCAATTCTTTGGGTATCATGACATTATTCTCCTTTGATTCTTCTCCCAAGTCAGACTCCTCTCTTTCATTCCATATTTACTAGCTTACCATCCTTGTTATGTCACCCAACTGGAGGTAGTCTCCAATATTGCATCCCAGGTTTCTTACTTTCCTCTGTCAACAGGTACTCATGCCTCCAGTTACTTCTCTGTCTACACACATTCTCATGGTGTTATTATTAGCTTCCATAAGTTTAATTATCATCTTGTTGTATATTACTTATAGAATTAATATATTCAGCCATTTCCCCCTTGTACTTCAGTTCCACGTTACCAATTAGTTATTACTCATTTCAAATTGGGTTTCTGAAAGACATCTCAAACTCAGCATGTCAGAACCAGAATTTACTATTTTTGCACCTAAATCTTTTCCTCTTCCCAATTTTTCTTTCTCTGTTGATATTCACCTAATCTCTCAGATTTATAACCTTGACATTATCCATAACTCCAAAATTCTCTTACCCCATGCATCCAAAGAGTTGCTAAATATTGATTTTTCTCTCTCCTTCTCCTCTTTACTCACATGGCAACCAGTCTTTCAGGCCCTCATCATCACTTATACAGATTATTGCAACAGCCTCCCAAGGGATCTCCAAGCTTCCTCTTTCCTCTCCCATTCATCCTTCACACACTTACATTTAAATCTGGCATTAAGCACTTAAGTGGTTTTCTTAAGTGTAACTCTAATCATTAATTTTACTTTCCCCAGCAACCTCCATTGCTTCTGTACTGCCTCTAGGATAAGTTATAAACTTCTTTATTTGGCAATTAAGATTCTTCAAAACCTGGAGTCAAGCCAACCTTTCCTTCTAGCCCTCTCTCTACAATCTAGCCAAACTGATCTTCCCTCTGTGCCTCACCTGGTTCTCTGTTGCCCATCTCACTGTCTTTGCATTAGAATAAACTTTTTTGCCACCTTCTGCATCATAGACTTTTTTCCCCTCAAGTTGCTTCAAGAACCACCTTTGACAGGAGATCTTTTCTGATTCCCCTAATTGTTAGTGCTCTTGCTCTGATTGCTCTTTGTGACCTCATTTGGTGTTTTCTTGGCAAAGACACTGAAGGGATTTACCCTTTGAAGCAAACAGGGTTAAGAGACTTATGCAGGATCATTTAACCAGCTAGTTAAGTGATGAATACTGGGTTTGAGTTCAGAAAGATGAATGCTTTTGCCTCTAGACCCACCATTGTATAAACACTACCACCTAGGTACCCCATTGAATATGTCTACTTTCTGTCCATTTGTATTTACTTTCTTCATATCTGTATATACTTATATACACTTATGTCCCATAGTAACATGTAAATTCTTTAAGTATATGACTTATTCTTTGTCTTTTTTATCCATCACCTAGCACAGTGCCTGATACCTAATAGGAGCTTAAGCAGTACTTGTTTAATTAATTACACCACACTGCCTCTTCACCTTCCTCTTCAAATTATCTTATATAGTTTTCTTTTTACATGTTTTATTCCCCTAGTAAAACATAAAATAATTGAGAACAGTGACTTTTCTTATATTCTTAGCATTTTATAAAGTGCCTTCCATTCAGTAGATGCCTAATAAATATTTATTTAATTGGATTGCCATTTAGCATTTCCTGAAGTATTCTCTAAGTCAGAAGGAGTTATGTGTCTAATATGTGCCAGGCACTATGCTAAGTACTGGGGATAAAAACAAAGGCAAAAGTCAGTCCCTGCCTTCAATGAGCTCACAATCTAAGGAGAGAGATGACATGCAAACAACTATATATGAACAAACTATAGTCAGAACAAATTGGAAATACTAGAGAGAAGGTACTATAATTAAGTCTCAGTAGCACAGAAGTTTCTAAATTGTAAGGAACCATCTGGTGATTTAGATGAGCATATGGGCCCCAAGATAACAGTGCTGGAGTAAAAAAAAAATAAATCTTAGTTTGAATTCAGCCTTTGACCCATATTAGCTGTGTATCCTTGAGCAAGCCTCTTCTGTGAGCTTCTCTTTACTCAACAATAAAATAGGGATAATAATACTTACTTTAACCCACAGGTTCCATTTGAGGATAACATCTTGTAATCCTTAAAGTGTTATGTTAATGGACTCTTTAGAGGTGAAGTCTCTAACCCTGTGATTTAGGGTAGCAGTCTAATGAATTTCTGTCTTTGTTAGAATCTATAATGCCTTTGAAATTCTGGTATAAGATGGATTTGTAAGAGGGAGCTGAAGTACAAATCAAAATTCTTAGATGTACACAGTTGTTCAACTGGTTTTGCAAGTTTGTAACTTGGGTAGCATTTCATTGCAGGGCTAGGAATACACGTTACATGGACACATTAAGGTTGCTCAAACAAACACTGTTGCACAGTATTGCCACTGCTAATTTGTTGCCAAGAAATAGTGGTAGAATTTGCTTATAATCTACCCATTGAATTTTGGCCAAGAAATTAGCATCTGATGTGGGAAATTCAGACGACATTTTGTTGACAAACTAGAAGCATAAAGTGGAGAGTTTTTTCATTATGGGAGTGGATAATGAGTATCAGATAGTTTAGTAACTTTGTAGTTATGAAAAGGTTTCAGTCAAGCTTCCCAGATTTGGTAAAAATGTTCTTTTTGTGTTTTAGTGGGTTTTTATAAAAAAGTATTTATAGAGCATGTACCTGGAATGTAAATGAACTTTGTAATGTGTTTTTTTGTAGTACCCTTGCTAACCTTTTCCTCTACCCTCATATTCTTCCTGGGAAGAGGAAGGTGTTTTTTTTTTTTTTTTCCCACTCCTCTGAGCCACGTAGTGCTACACACATGTAGAATAGGTGTTCAGTGTATAGAAAAGTGGCTGCTGAATATAGCAAGCTGCCATTTTTCTCTGAGGGGGCTGAATGTTTCTTTACCTCATACCCACATGCTGAATCAGAAATTGAGGACAGAATTGGGTTCTTGCATGCTAATTTCTGGTTTGTTTTTTCTCATAGTGAGGAATGAGTATCTTTTTCCCAACTGTTAGCTTAGTTCCCCGACTCAAGATTTAACTCCTTGCAAATATTCTGATGTTTACACTTTTTTCTTCTTATTTTTGTTACCAATATTTTATTTTTCCAAATACACATAAAGGTAGTTTTCAATATTCATTTTCATAAGATTTTTGTGTTCCAATTTTTTCTCTCTCCCTCCCTAACCTTTCCCCTCTCCAAGACAGTGAGCAATTTGATATAGGTTAACCATGAACACTCCTTTTAGACATATTTCCACGTTTGCTGTGTTGTGCAAGAAAAATCAGGACGAAAGGGGGTAAAAATATGATACAGAAAAAGCTAGCAAACAAAGAAAGAAACCAAGGTGAAAGCACTATGTTTCAATCCAGATTCAGTCTCCATAGTTTTTTTCTTTGAAAGCAGATGACATTTTCCATTGAAAGTCTATTGGAATTGTCCTAAATCACTGAAATACTGAGAAAAGCTAAGTTTGTCATAATTGATCATCACATAATCTTGCTTATGTACAGTGTTCTCGCTTCATTCATGTGAAGTTCATTTAAGTCTTCTCAGGCTTTTCTGAAATCTGCCTGTTCATCATATCTTATAGAATAGTATTCCATTTCATTAATATAACTTATTCAGTCATTCTCCAACTAATGGGCATTGTCTGAATTTCCAGTTCCTTGCCATCACAAAAAGATCTGCTACAGGTATTTATACTTTTGAAAGCTTCAGTTATTAGAAAGAATTTAAAGAATTTCTCCCCCTTCGATTTTTGCCAATTTATCTTTGTTCTCTCTCTGATGTCAAGAAGAAGTCTAATCTTCATTTTATAACAACCCTTCATATATTTGAAGAGAAAAAGCATTATTTTTCCCCCTTTCACAAACCCCTATGTCTTCTATTCTCTAGGCTAATCATCTTTTCTCATCTAGAAATTGAGGGAGTGACATTAAATAGTTCCTAAGGTCCTTTTAAAATATTGAGTCTCTGATCCTATGGATGATCCCTAGATCTTTCAAAGGATCTTCATATTACTTGGCTTTTTATGTACTTGAATGACTTGGTCATCCTTCTCTTGAAGAGTCCTAGCTTGTTAATTTAATCTTTTTCTGTTGATTGACTAATCAGCGCATAGTATTGGTTCGGCCAGCTGGTTCTGAACTGACCCCAGATTAGTCTACATCACTATTGCGTTTACAATAACAGTATCATAAGATACATTGCTAGATGCCTTGTTAAAATTCAGCTTTACAATGTTCATGATATTTACTTGATAACCCTGCCAGAAAAAGAAATGAGGTTAAATTATCATGACCTGTCCTTCCCTTTACTGTTCTACTTCTAAACAGAGTAGTGATTTTTCTCTGCCTCTACTTCCTTACTTTTCATTCACTTCTCAACAAGTTGTCATCTGGTTTTTATGTCTTTTATTTTGTCTTTTTCAGGGTGACCATTTACTTCCAGATTAGTAAACTGAAGAAAATCAGATCTTGTCCTTACCTTTCTGGAGCATTTGATTTTGTTGTCTCCCTCCTGTGTCTTGGTTCTTGTTACTTAGTATAGTTACCCTGGCACATAGTCGGTGTTATATTAATGCTTGTTTCTTTCCTTTTCTCCTTCCCTTTCCTGATCCTTGAATGTGGATTCTGTACTCTCTCTCTCTCTCTCTCTCTCTCTCTCTCTCTCTCTCTCTCTCTCTCTCTCTCTCTCACTCTCTCTTCTCTCCCTCCCTCCTATCTTCCCTATATCTGTCCTTGTCTCTTTCTCTCTCTCTTTCTTTTTTCATTCCCTCCCTCTGTCTCTTTCTTCCGCCTCCCCAGTCACTCTCCCTCTTATTCTTCCTCTCTGATTTATTTTCAGATTCTCATCTCCATCAGGCAGTCATTGATCCTATCCCTTCCTCAGAATCATCTTACCCCCAATATAGCTTGAAAACAAAAGCCCTTTTGTGTCATTACTAACATTTTTTTTCCTAAGCCCCTGCTAATACTAGATTTTAGTTATTCTGGCTGTACTATGCTGCTCTTTTGTATTCATGTTTTGCCACCTGCCCTTGCTTTTCTCTTGTACATGTCCATTTTAAATCTTTGTTTCTCATACATCAGTTTGACAAGGTTAATGATTAGATTTTGACATTTCTTCATGGAAAAGGATGTAAGAAAACATAGATGATATGCCCTTACTTACTTACAGTTAAGTTTCTCCTTGTACTGTCAAACACTATTCCTTCTCCATGCATTCCCTCTTCCCTTAGTACATGCATGGGTGGACTGAGTTCCCCACCTTTTTCTTCCCTCTCCCCTCATTTAAATGTTATTCCAGGATTAGTGGTAGGTAGAACAGCCTATTGTCTGGTATTATAATATGTGTGGTGATACAGTACAGATTATTTTAACATGCTTTTTTAATGGCAAAAATTTTCCTTTCCATTGGTAATGATAAAAATAATAATATGTAATATTATATGGCGCTTTGAGTTTTGCCAAGTACTTTATATGCATTATCTCATTTAATCTTTACAACAACTCTGTAAGTAAATGGTATTTTTATACTCATTTAAAGATAAAGCTCATAAGGGCAAGTAAGAAGGTGAAGCAAAATTTAAATTCAAATTTTTTTGGCTTCAAATTCAGAGCTAAGTCATAGGTGTATACAATGATACTTTAAAGTACATTTAAAAACCAATTTTAGTCAACATTTTCAGATATAATTCTCAAAACCTGCCAAACTTGTGCAAACAGCTTAGTGTGATTTTCTAATTGTAATTCTACATTACCATTGAACAATAGGTCTTCCTTCAAACCCATAAAGTCTAATATCTTATAGATTGCCTTACCATGAAGTTCCATTGAACTAATTGAAATAATGGGAATCTCTTCTTTGAACCAGCTCTATACAAGAAAACTTGAAAGTGTATTACATGCATTTTGCTTTATGTTTGAAGTCAGAAAAGTAGAAAAAAAAATCCTTGTTGTAACTGAAGTATGGGATTTCACTCCCACTCCCATCCCTCTTAGTTGCAATTGGCCTAATACCTTGAGAAAAAGGAGCCTAAGTAGAGGGTGAAGAAAGAGGGGAAAATATAGGAAAAGCATCCTTGTGACACAGTGACACATTTTTGTCAGTATTCTAGTTTTATCTCATCCAAGAATTATTGTATTTTAAAAGCATTATTGCTTAGGAAGTGACTTGAAGTTGGTTCCTGGAAACACCAATATCTTGCAGGAACTCCATTTGAGTCCTAACCTCTTTTGTTTTACCTTTGGGATAGGTGCATTTGACAAGATCACAGCCCAAGATTGGAAAGGGAGTCTTGGCTGAGAAGCTGGAGATTTCAGAACTGAAAGACCTCACAAGAGTAGTCAAATAATCCAAATGTAGAAATCTGTGTTAAATAACATACAGAGCTGAGCCAAGCAGCATGAAATTTGGAGTTGATGTTGACAGACCTTCAATCCTCTCATTGTTCTCATTTTATTTTCCCCCTTGGCTTGTGTCATAACCTGAAAATTGTTTAAACATAGGTTTTCATATTCATTGATTTAACTCTTCAAGACCTTTAGCAACACTTGGGAATTAATGATCTCTTTCTTTATGAACATTTTAAATTGAGTTTATTCTTATGGAAATGTGATCCCCAGTAATTTAGCAGAGGGGATTTTAGCCAGCTGTAAGCCCAAGCTATTCTAGCCCTAAACTTACTGCTTGCATTTTTTTTTTTTTTAGGCTGCACATTTAGGTCATTTGAAATCAGAAATTTATAACTGCAAATCAAGAACATGGGGTATTGATGTAGAAGCTGACCTCTGGTCTCCTAATTATTTTTGAGGGTGAGTTTTGTTGTCATTTATTTCTATAATTAGTTTGTTTCTATAATTGGTGGCTTGTATATATGTATAAGCTTCCATTATGAAAAGAAAAGGCATATATTGGGAAAGAGAGAGCCTCTTATTATCAGGTCTCATTTAAACAGAAAGATAATACCAAATCAAAAGGTGGACATTGTAAACCTCACTTGTTGGTGGTGTTAATTGTGGGAAAAAGAGTTCAATTCCAATAAGTATGTTGTGTTTGTAGTGGAGGATGTCACAGAGCTTGTACAAAGTATATTCACTTTGTCCATTCCTGAAATGTTTGGAAGTGAAACAAAGCAGGAATTGGAAAGTAAGAGGATGGGGATGAAAACCATATTCTGAAAACCATATATGGAATGAAGATTATCTGAGTTTAAAAAAAAAAAGTTTTATTAACACTTTTTCCTAGTACATTGGAGTTCTTTTTAAATATACCTTAGAAAACTTCCTTGCAAAAAAGAAAAAAACAGCAATTAATGCAAAAACAACCCACACTGTGGCCATGTCTGACCATATTAGACATTCTGTAGCATACTCTACGTGTGACTACATGTCCATCCATTTCTGAAGGGAAGATATTAGGGGAGGAGGAAGGGCAGGTTATCTTTCCTCATCTATTTTTCTGAACTGAGTTTGGTTATTATAATTAATCATCCTTTATTTCCTCGAAGTGTTGGTTTCATTTACATTAATGCAGATGTTGCATATATTGTCTTTCTGGTTCCTCCCATTTTACTCTGAATCAGTTCTTACAAATCTTTGGACTAGGTTATATTTGACTGAAGGTATATTTGGGCAGGTTATATTCAACACAAACTTTTTTATTTTGGTACACTTATCTTTTGCCAAAATGCTGTTGTTAGACAGGAGCGCAGGCCTGTTGTAAACTGACCTAACTTCCTTTGTCCAGAGTAGTAGATGATAAAACAATTTAAGGGTAATTGGAATTTGTTATGTGAGAGATACTTTTGAGTGACTGTTAAAAATCATATTATATGCTTCAGATCCTTTGAATATATTGAAATGGATCGATCACACTTCAGCTCTTTTTGGGGGGATACACAATTGTGATGCCCCTCTTCCCTACCCCTCAATCAAGACTTTAAGTTGTCATTCTAAAAAGGAAATTTAAAAAAATAACCCAGCAGCCACAATTTCTAGGCTTTCTTTTTCTTTTTCTTTTCTTTTCTTTTTTTTTTTTTTTAATTTTATGGTGATTCTAAAAGGCAGCTTATTTCATATTGATTGGACCAAGGAGTTAGCCAAGTGCAGTGTTAATTGGGTCCTCTGGAATTCTAACCCCGCGGGACTTAGAGCTTTCTAGCAAGGAAAAAATAACCAAAACCAAAACAAAACAACAACAACAAAAAACAAACAAACAAAACAGGCTTTGCATCTGTCTGAGATACTAGAAAACTGCTGAGACTAACTAACCATGCTGATTTTGGCAACTCATTTTGCATCCAGTTGCTTATTTCAATTAGCTTGTTTTGTGTTTTCAGTTCCCCTTCTCCCCTTTTCCTCCCTTTCCTGCAAAGCTGTGTTTTGAAAACTGCTGCCCAGAGGGCAGGGTCTTGGCGATCCGGTCCGCATTGTTCTAATGCTCATTCCATATGTATGTCACATCTTCACTCTTCCCTCCAGATCCTAGCCCCTCCAAGCAGCCCACCCCTGGCTCCCCTTCCCCCATCCCGAGCCTGGGCTCTGCTCACTCTCTCCCTTTCCCTCTCCCGCTGCCCCCCCCCCTTTTAATTTCCCCCTCTCTCCAGAGGGAGATTCTTTCCGGATCCTTGTAAGGGGGTAGGGGGAGATCCAAACTTTAAAGAAAAAAAATCTTGCGTTGTTGTGTGCATTTGGCCTCAGTCAAAGTAATTATTCCCTTCCCTCTCCCCCTTTCTCCTCTCTCCCCCTTTTCTTTCTCTCTCCTTTTCCCCAGCACAAAGCTTTTTTAAGAAGCTAAGATTGGTAGTTCTTTCTGCCTTTTCTGGTTACCGTGGTAGTGGATATCTCAGTTACCGAAGAATGGAACAGGCAGGCTGGGGTTTTTATGTGCTTTTCTTTTGGGACTGCTAGAGAAGTCCACTGAGAAATGCAGACCCGCAGCCCTGCCTGCTGAGTTTATTATGCCTGTTATCTGTCACTTACTCTGACTAAAAGGTAAGGGCTGCTGTAATTTGTCCCTGCAAAGGCAGCGTACATTGTTCTACTTCTGATGCTTTTCACTAATTGGCTCATGAGGGAGGTTAGAAGATGAAGCATTTATGCTTGCCTTTTTTTTTTCCCCTTTTTCTTTTTTTCCCGGCGTCTTTCCAGTCAAAGCTCTCTGTTTTTATATATTCAGAGAGGGGGAAAATGTGGAAATCTTATTGTTATCTTATGGGTGGTATCAGTTTCACATGACTTCAGAAGAGAGAAGATTCTTAATTTTGTAACTTAAAAAAATAGGTCATTAGTATAGCTATGTCTTTGCATTTATACATGTGTGTAAGTATGTAATCAACATGTATATTGGTTTTCATAAACTTTGAGCACATGGACTGTGATGAGATGTCTTGGGACTTTAGAACAAGGTAAGAATATCTTTGCTCAGCAGATTGCATTTTATAACAATTTTCTAAATTACTACTTTGGATTACAGTGTGCAGAGGGAAGCTAATAGTTTCTAAAGAAATCACTTTAATTGAGGTGAGATCTTGGCAATGATTGTGTCATATACTATGATATGTATAAGTCTAAGGTAGATAAGAATTTGCTGTATTGATTGTACCACTTGATATGTTGCTTTTTATAGAAAAAAAAAAAACTTAAAAAAAATTTCTTGAAGTTGCCAAAAAATCCAGCTGTGAATTGAACTGCAAGTAGAGAAATCTTAGGTAATAATAACTTTAATAGAAGCACAGGATATATTCTTAATCTTATCAGCTTAAACTAATTGGAATTGGAATAATGTTTATCTATAATTCCTTTAAACAGGTCTTATCTTTGACCAGGAGAGGAATACCATGCTTTACTAACCTACATTGTAGTCTTTGTTTGGATGGTACATCACTATGGTTTTTATCTCATAGGAAGTCTCTATGGCTTTGTTGGGCAAAGAATTTTTCTGTCCTATTTTTTTTTAAATCAGTCGGTTCTTAAAGACTGTTGTGTGAAATATATTTTACTTTGCATGCAGAAAATGCACTTTGTAATCTCTTCTGCTTTCATTTGCCATCCTTGGTTTTGACTTTGTATATGTGGGTGATAAGACTTTTTCCTATAAAAATATTTTTTAAAGTAGATGTTTGTGTGTATATGCACACACACACATACACTAATATACACCCATTTGCACACAACTCTTTTTATTCTTTGTATTTATTACTTTCTGGAATATATTCTTAATGGAAAATAGAAAATGCTTGTCCATTAAAATATTTTAATAACATATAAAAATAACTGAGAAGCATGGGATAGTGGATAGAAAGAACTTCTTTGGATCCAGATGACTTGGATTCAAGTGGCACCCTTCTGACACATATATATGACTTCAGACAAGTCACAGTCTGAGTTACCTGGGCAACTGATTAATTGAAGAGCAGCTTCTGATCTGAGTTGGGAGAAGCAGTTACTAATAATAACAAAGGTCCCAAGAACAACAAAAACTAAGATAAGTGAGAGACAGACAAAACTGTGTAATGAATAAATAAACAGCCTTGGAACAAGGAAAATCTGAGTTCAGTTCCAATGTCTGACACATTTAGTGAATGTGTGATCTGGGCAAATTGCTTAACCTTTCAGGAAACCAGGCAGATCTCTAGGAATAGGAATTCCAAAGAAGATACTGGCTGATCTACCCTGGTAAGAGAAAGAGTTCCCTATAATGATCAAATCACAGGTGTGTTCCCTCCTTTTCATGTATCTTTTTAAGAAGCAGCATGGATAGGCATATAATTTCTTACATTTATGATCCTTTTCAAAGATTATGAAATATATGAAAATGTACAAAGAAAGAAAAATAAAATACTGACACAAAGAAGTGCTATGGGTCCCCTACTCCCCTTTTAGCAGTGATTATTTTTGTTTTTTTACTTATTAAAGACCCAGTACATTAGTACCTTAGCACTGGAACTCACCACCTTGAAAATCAGATGATATAGCAGGACTCCTCCTATTATACTATAGTTAACTGACACAATTACATATGCCTTCCTCTATGTTTTGTCGTTTTGAGTTATAAAATGGATCTCAGCCTGCTTCCCAAGAGTGTCCTAGAGCGAGTAATCACTTAATAGAGTCACAGAACATTAAAGGCAGAAGGACCCCTTCTTCTAGAGAGCAGTTCCCTCCTGTTACATGTGAGGGAACTGAGGCACAGAGTGGCCAAATGATTGACCTAAAGGCACATAACTAGATTAGTGCTAGAACTGGGATTAGAGCCCAACACTCAAAATTCTCAGTTCAAATCTCTTGGTTAAGGTAACAACAAATTGCCAGACAATAATATTGAGAGGAGTGGGGAGCTGGAGGGGAAATGGAGCAGATGTGCCTTCATAATTTGTAAACTCCTTCCAGTGTTTTATAGTTTCAGTAGTTTGTAGTTTATTCTATACATGTAGCAGTTTACTTGTAGTTAAGACTGTATATTTGCACATATTTATACATTGAAAATTGTTATTTGGTTGAAAGAAAACTCTTAAATATTAACTTCCTTTTAAACAAGTGATTTCAGTTCTTCAGAAGATTGATGATTTCATCAATGTGGACATTCCTTTCACCAGGCCACCCATAAAGGTTGATTGAAAGATTGAAATCCCTTCTCACTGTAGAAGGTCTTCCTGAGCTATTGGATCCCCCTCCCACATCCCAAAGTGATGGATCTCTCTTCACTTAAGTAGGTTGGTTCTTGGACAGTAAACACTGAATCTGTCACTGGGCCTACAGCTGAAGAATTTCCAGTTGCTTTATTGTATAATATGTGTCTTCAGACAAGTCATAGTCTCAGTAACCTGGGTAATTCTCTAAGGCTGATTAGAGAACAGTTGTGGATCTGTTGATAGAAGCAGTTACCAATAAAAATAAAAATCCCAGCAACAATATCAACAGCAAAATTTAAAATAAATGAGAGGCAATACAGTGTAATGGTAAAGAGGCAGCCTTGGAAAAGAAAATGTATTTTATTTATGCATACACACATGTGTATATGTGTGTATGTATATGTGTAAATATATACATGTATATATATATGGTATATGTGTATAAAATACCTTTATAGGTATATATGCTTATATATGTGTTTGTATATACACACATACATATAGAGAGAGAAGAGGAAAGGAGAGGAGATGAAAGAGAATGAGAGAGAGGAGACAGTTTATAGGTATGTAAAGATTACAAACCATATTTATGTTTGTAAATAATTTTATAGATAAAAACGTAATTTTAGATATTTGTTATATGTAGATGCTCCTAACCTTTTCATTTTTTAATTTAGAAAAAATCAAATGAATAAACATATATTTTGTTGAGAGAATTTTCCATTTTACAATAATAATCCCTGAATCCTATAACGACATCCCAGGGTATGGAAGTTTACATATATCACCCTTTAAAAAATGTTTATGTAGTATAGTAGAGTGAAGGATTTAGATGATTTTTTTGGTAGAGTTCATATCTTTTGACTACAAGCAATCATATCTTGAGTTTGTTCTGAATATCCCTTCTGCTATGTCTCTCAAGTATAGATTTTTCTGAGTTCTTAGTTTCTCTTTGAAAACTTTATGGCTCTTGTCAGTGGAAACTGAGTGAATACCATCCGAGAATGTGAAGACCCTGTCCTGGCATGCTGTAGTTCTTGAATTTTGTTATTAATTCAATCAGTTCCTTCCTTAATAAAGTAAATCATTTCTCATTGTGTGCCTCAGTTGCCTCATCTGTAAAGTAAGGGGTTTAGACCAGATCTTCAGGATCTTTTCAAACTCAAAATCTCACTTCTATACTTGTAATAATTGTTTACAAATATTTGTATGTCTCTCTGGTTTACAAAACCTTTATATCCATTTCTCAATTGATCTTTAGCATCCTGAGGTGCATGTATATAGTTCCAATTCTACAGATGAGGAAACTAAGGCTCATAGAAGGGAAAGGGAATTTTAGATACTAAATGGTGGATTGGAAATTCAAATCTCAGGTATTTCAAATTGAATGATAGTTTGCTACCGTGCTATGAAGGCACATTCCCTTCTTTTAAAACTAATCCTAGGCTTTCACTGGTGACAACTAAACCTTACCAGCACATATTGACTTAGAAAACTACAAGTTAACATTATCTGTACTTTATTATATTTTAAGAAAACTTATGTTAAATATTTCCCACTTATATTTTAATCTGGTTCAGTCTACATATGGTAGGGTAGGGGTTGGGGGATAATTGGAGGTGAGTAGGGAGGTGATGGGGGAGGTGGAATAGGTGTCATATGTTGGACACTTTGATGTAAGGAACTCCTAATAAGAAAACTCACGAATTTAGTGCAGATCAGCAACTATCAAAGCCAAAAGCATTCTAGAACTTCAGTTCTCTGAGTTTCATTGAAAGAGATGACTGGATAGCTCAATTGACCTCAATTTATATTTTATAAAATTATTTTCCACTTTTAAGTCTCTCTATTTGCAATTATAGATAAAATAGCTAAGAGAACTTTTAAAATCCTTTAGCTTCCCAGTGACAGGAATATTTGATATAGTCTTTCAAGGAGTTTATGGCATAGAATTATACTCCTTAAGCTGGAAAAAAACTTCAGCTAACTCCCTTAGTTTACAGATAAGGAAATTGAAGCTTGGGAAAATTCAGCAGGTTGGAAACATAAGAGGCAGATCTTCAGACCCCAAATCCAGTGTTCTCTTTCTGCCCATATTATTTTATGACTAGGGCTGAGGAAACAGAAAAATATATTTTTTACAAGGTACTTGACAATGCATTAATTCAAATGGGTCTTTTTGGAAAGAGAGACAAGAGACTATGTTTGGGTCTAGCCTTCATAGAGAAATTCTGTGCATTTTGGCTAGTCAAAGAAGATTTAAAAAAAAAAAAATCTGTAATACAAGAAAAGAGATTGGAATTGAACTAGGGACTAAAAGTGCATAACCTTGTGATTAGAAGGCTAAGGTTCAAATTTTGTCTTTTCATTACTTAGCTTTAACTACAAAGTAATCTGGCCTCAGATGTTTACTATTTGATCCTGAGCAAATCCTTTTTTAACCTTGTTTTCCTTAGTTTACTATTCTGTAAACTGAACTGGAGAAAAATAACATAGAATAACCTAATCCTAAATGTTAAATCTTAAAACTATAGGCCATTATGTAACAGTATGTTTTTAGTAATTGAAAATAAGAAAGAAATGTCTAACCTCTAGCTGTTCTCTATATGGAGAGACCTGCCCCTTCTTGTTATAAAGCTATGATGCTGAAGTTCACGAAGATGCCCAAAATGCATGCATCTAGCATTTTCAAATAATTTCATAAACAGACACCAAATGAACATGCATACATGGCAAAATTTCATATGATCACTCTGTAAGATACCAGAGGAACTAGAAGATTCCTTTATAGATAGTAGGTAAATAAATATTTACTGAATTCTATTTATGTGTATTTCTCTCTGTTGGATATCAAAAAGCATAGGAATGGGATTTAGGAAATGTAAAAGAAAGCCATTCCACCCATGGGGAGGCAGTGCTGAGTCAGCCTAGAAAATGGTATTTTATGTATTAAAGAAATAGTCCATTTCATTCTCAGATTGTGATTTTGTACCTTCACAGCTACCATTCTTATTGAAATCAGCTTCCTTATTTGCTCAGAAATACATTTAAAATATGTTCATCCTTTCAGATAAATTGTACATAAAAAGGATTCTTTTAGAGGAACATGTTGAATTGGGAGAAAACAGAATAAAAGAAGGATTTAACCAGTTACCCTACTCTCCTCCCCTCCTCCCAACAGTCCCTTCAAGTAATCTGTAGACATATATAACAAATTGACATTCCCTAAGATGGAGGATCAGCCCAAGGGAACCTGTAAAGAGAGTCTTTTGGTCTCCAGGATTGGATGGTATGAATTGTCAATAAATGTTGGAGTTGAATTAAATTGACACTTTCCATAACTCATTTAAAATATGATGTTAGTTTGAGGTTTGTAATACCCAGTTTCCCATTTTCTTGATTGTTTTGGCCTATTGTCATTATAAGTGCACCCATGAGGATTTAAAGATTGGGGTACTTTCCTTTAAAATGCTACTCATTTTCCCAATGTGTGGATTCACACGAAAATCTTCTTACCCATGGGCTTCTTCCTTTGTTCTAAGCAAAACACAGGTTAATTTCCTTTTCTTTCTTTCCTTTCTTCTTTTCTTTTTTCTCTCTCTTTTTTAAATAAGGAAAGCCATTCAGTTTTTGCAGCTCTTGCTCAATGACCTCAGATGGGATTTTTGCATAAAAACTGAACGATTTGGTTGTTTGAACTACATTAGCATCAGAAAGGCAGATTGTGTGTTGACTAAGGTGGCCTTGCAGAAGGGGGTGGGGTGGTAGTAGTGGGATCAGGGTAGTTGTCTTTGGAAATCTAAAAGCTGGAAGAGTCTGTGTTGAATGAAGAATAAATAAATAAAGCTGTGCTCTTCTTGGGGAATGAATACCAAACTCTCTTTGCTGGTTTGGAGAGCAGGTTAAATCATTTCAGAAACCTTGAAAATTGATTTTCTTCTGTTTTAAAGACTGCCTGATTTGACATCTGTATTCTCCCTTTTCTGCTTTGTATGGTTCATCTACACATGTAGTGGGGTTGGCTAGGCACTCCTTGATTAACTCTTTTTTTTTCTTAATAATAGCTTTTTATTTTCAAAATATGTGCAAAGACAATTTTCAGTGTTCACCTTTGCAAAACTTTGTGTTCCAATTTTTTACTCCCTTCCCTCACCTCCTCCCCTAGACAGTAAGCAATCCAATATATGTTAAACATGTGCAGTTTTCTATACATATTTCCACAATTATGCTGCTCAAGAAAATTGGTTAACTCCTTAATGTCTTGTGTTGATCCATGTGCATAGACCCTTTGCACTCAGTTTGTTCTTCTAGGTTTGGGGGAGTCTCAGCAATTCACTCATAATGCCAGGAAATGTAAACTGGAAGATAATTCCTGAATTTATTTAATATTTTTCATTTTTTTTCAAAATATTATCATACTTGTTGCTGATAGAGGATTCAGTGTGAGCTAGAGAAAAGACTTGGATTGTGAGTCTGGATCATCATTATCATCCATATACAAGAGGTAGCTAGATGGCTCAGTGGATGTGAAGAAGATCTGAGTTTAAATTCAGTTTCAGACACTTTGGCTGCATGATCCTGTACAAGTCACTTAAACACTGCTCTCCTTAATTCACTTGAGAAGGTAAGGACAAATCTCTCCAGTATCTTTGCCAAGAAAATCCCATGGACGTTATGACTATGGCCCATAGGTCACCAAGAGTTGGGCTGTGCAACAAATAAATAAGCACTTATTAAGCCTTTAATTTGTATGAACTAGCACAGCTAGATGGCACAGTGGACAGAGGAGGAGGCTTAGAGTAGGGAACCGACTCATTTCCCTGAGTTCAGATCTGGCCTCAGACACTTACTAGTTATGTGACTCTGGGCAAGTCACTTCATCCTGTTTGCCTCAGTTTCCTCATCTGTAAAATTAACTGTGGAGAAGGAAATGGTGAACCATTACATTGTCTTTGCCAAGAAAACCCTAAAAAGGGTCAAGAAGAATCTGACAAAATTGAAAATGACTGAGCAACAGCAGCAACATGTATGAGCCATGCACTGTGCTGAGAACTCAGGATACAGAGAAAGACTAAAACAAGGTCTCTGCCCTACAGGAACTGAAGATCGAGGTCTCCCACCACGTTGAGGCCCATCTCCAGTGGTCCTGACCTATACCGGGCCACTGGACCCAGATGGTTTGGAGGGGACAGGGACCTTGCCCATCCCTCCCTCCCTGGAACCCAATTTACTTGCATGTCACAGCATCACCTCCCTGATGTCATCCTTGCCTTTGAGCAGCAGCAGCATTCTAATTCAAGCTTAGAATTCTCTCCTTTGTCATTGTACCTTCTGGTTTTCCTTGATTCCTTCAAGTCCCAGCCAAAGTCCACCTTCTACAGGAAGTCTTTGCTGATCCTGGGACATGCCTTCTGTTGATCATGCATATAATTATTGTTTGCATGTTTTTCTCTCCCATTAGATTGTGCTCCACAATGGGCAGGGGTTGTCTTTTACTTCTCCTGTATCCTCAGAATTTGGCATTGTCTGGCACATAAGTGTTTATTAAATGTTAGAGGTGGACTAATGAGGCAGACTGCTTGCAAAAAACTGTATATATTTAATAAATGTAAAGGATAAATGGGAGATAATATCACAGGGAAGGCACTGGCAGACATAAGGGGGATATTAGACAAGTTGCTTTTTTTTATCTATTTCATCTTCTTTAAAATGAAGGATGGTTGCACCAAGAGAAATTATTTGGTTTTCTGTCCCTTTCTAGTACATATTTCAAAGATCTTATTTTATTCTCACAGTGACCCTGGGATTTTAGGCAAGACTAAAGTCAATGGATAAGCCCATGTATCTCAGACCTGTGGAATGAAGCTGGTCCAAATTGCCTTTTAAAAAATATCTATTTTTCATAGATTGTGGTATCAATGAGTGAATTAATTAAAAATATCAAAGCAGCTTACTATGTCCAATTACTAACTAAGTGCTACAGAATACAAATAGAACAGTGAGGAAGTCCTTTTTTGTACAGGAGCTCATACTCTCTTGTTAGTAGTATCTGTGACATGAAATGATGCAGTGGTCATCTACTTAGGAACTGGTGGTGAAGCAGGAGATCAAATTTACCTCCCCAAGTAGTAAATCTCATAGGGTGGGATAATTTAGGAAAAATAGGTTAGCCCATTTCATGGAGATGGCAAACTTTATTTTTCTATGATTCTGAGGAAAAAATCTGTCTCTCCCAAATTTAATACTTCTTTAGCTAATCTTTTGCATAAAAATAATTTAAAAAGTTAGGAATGGTAAAAGTAAAGGATCCTGTTAATCTTATATATTTTTGAAAAAGAAATATGCCCAACAATAAGAAAAGAATCCTTTCTCCTCCAGATTTTTTGTGTCCCTTTTAGTTATCCCCTTCACCTCTGTACCTTTGTCTCCTTGGAAACCACTCTGGTATTCAAGAATAACTCTAAAGCTTATGAGAAATAGTTGCCCATAATTGATTCAATACAATATCCATTTATTAAATACCTACTATGTGCAAAGTATAGTGCTAGGCAATAGTAATATAAAGATTAAAAATGGCCTACTCTTTGACCTGAAACAGCTTTCATTTTACTAGGGAAAGATAAGGTAGATAATACAGAATTATGTTTGATGAAATCAAAGGAGAGAGCCAGTTAGAAGACTAGGATATTTTGAGGATTGAGTGAACATTTTTAGCTGGAGGAATAAAAAAAGGGGGGGGGAGGAATTTACAGAAAGGAGATTGGAACTGAGTAGTAAATTAAAGGAAGAGAAGACTTCTGAAAGGCAAAGATGAAGATGGGGAGGGCATTCTAAATAGAAGGCAGGGAGAAAACTTCAGAGACTTTCAAAAGAGGGAAGGCAGATTTCAGAAAACAGCTAATAGTTCAGTTAACTGAAATTATGTTTGATTTTAGAAAAATAATATAGATCTTCTTTAACATTAAAAATATTCCTACTGTGAGAGCTTAAGGAAAAGAGTCCAAATAACTAGTTTATTAGTTTTGAAAATCTCCTTGGTTGTTAGGATTTCCTTATGAATAAATTGTAAAGCTAGCATAGTTGGTTTGTTTTGCTTTGGTTTTGAGTGGCTTTGGGAACTTTTGCTTGGTCCCTAGAAAACTTATTTTCGTTCTTTTGCCACTCATACTCCAATTAGGTTTGAGCATACCGCATCAGTGGATTTTAACTCCATTCTGCTACTGGCTAGAGAGTAAAGAATTTATTTGTTTTATTAAATATTTTATTTGTTTTATTCATAAATTTAGATCCCCAGAGAGAGTAGATTTTCCATTTGGTACATATTCAGAGGTCTCTGGTATAGAAATACACAAAGTCTTTGACTCAGTTGGATCCTATTTAGTTCATGGTCCTTGAATCCAGACCTGAAATGAATTTTCTATTCTTGGAGAGAACATCATAAGAACATCCCTTTTTTGTGGGAATAAAATATGTATTAGTCAACATAACAAATTTTGATTCTGAGTTTAGGATATCTTTCCTGAGGACAAATATTACAGAAGGTTCCTTGAGAGAAAATTAATTTTCCATCTACAGAAACCTTTCTTAGAATGTTTCTGGAGAAGTAATGGGGAAAGCCATGCATTGAGGTTTCCCAAACAACAACAGAAATATTGTCTCATCTCTATGGTCCATGAGCATCCATCAGTAAAACACTAAACAAAAAAATTCTGCAGACTTTTGAATGATCCTTGTGTATAATGCTTTAGTTCATAAGAATTCAAATTTGGAAATCTCATTTTGCTTTTGTTTGTATGCTGTAAAGCTAGTTGAACATTTTTATTGACATACATACATATAAACAAACATGTATGTGTGTATATATATGTATGCATGTAGACATAAATGAGACTATATTAAGCTTGGAGTTTCTTGATATATTTATAAACTGACCTGATTGCTTTTATCTAAAATGTCTTTAAAGATGTTATGGAACTTCTCCATGGAATATAAAGCTAGAGAACACTTTAGTGATACTGCAATCCAATTATTTCTTTTAACATAGGAAAAATTTAGGTTCAAAGAGGGAAATGGATTCAAGTAAAGGAACATATTGTATAATAGGGGAGAGAATACTATATGTGGAATCAGGAAATCAGAGTTCAAATTACATTTTTGTTGTTTCTGTGATCTCAAAAAAGTCTTTTAACTTTTTTTTTAGTTTTATTGTAGTTTTATTTATTTATTTTAACTTTCAATAATATTTTATTTTTCCTTATGACTAGAAATAAGCCTTTTAACTTTGTAGGCCCCAGGTTCCCGAGTAGTCAAGTGAGGGGGTTTGTGCCCTATAATGACCAAGATGTCATTCAGTTTTGCAGTTATCCCTTCTACATTGCACCTTTTCCCAATTGTAGTTTCTATGTATTGAGTGTCAGCATAAGAAATTAAATGGGAATTGGGAAAAGGTTTTGCAGAAGCCTTAGATGACACTGGAAGGCCAGCAGATGACAAAGAACAAATTTATAAACCCCAGAATGCATAAATACATGTATAATACAGTATAATATCAACACATTTTATCTTTTATTAACATGATAATTCAGACTTCTTCTTTGGTACAAAGGGAGGTCCAAAAAATTTTACTCAGATTTTTCCAGATCTCAGGGGCACTGTTCCCCCAGGCCTTGTGATGTGGAAGGGACAACTGTAAATTCCTTTCATCCAAATAGGTAGGAGAGCTGGGATTCGAACTCAGGCTTTTAGACTCCATATCTGACTGTCACCAAAAGTAAGTGTCTAATTGCTATGAAGAAGATCTATGTGGACATAGTCCCTGCCTATTGAAATTGGAGGCAGATATATCAAGTCAGATATACAGGAAATGTTGGAAACATAATAAAAACATCACAGTAGCATGAGTAGATAGTCAGTTTAACATTCTTTTGGCTATTTTAATGAATCCAAAGATGTATGAAAAAAAGACCAATTATCTCTGAAGTCTCTGGGAGTTACAGAGCCTGTCATCTGGACCTTCAGCAGAATTTAGCCGGAGGCCCCTCATCTCCAAAAATAATATTTCACGAAGAATTGAAAAGAGGTATTTAGAGAACTTGGACTTTTAATCTGCTACCATTTTAAAACAATTTCAAGCATGTTAGTAGATTATTTCAGGTTTCTAGGAAGTTATCTATGGAATCTGAAAATTCACTAGGGATTATGGCTTGACATTTGAAACAGGTGAAACAGCCACAGCATGTGAAGTCATTAAGGTGTAAGGATGATGAGCTTTGCTTGATCTGACTTGATTTGCCTGTCTTCCTTGACACTTCTCAACAGTTGGTGGGGACTAGGAAGACAATTTATCTTAACTACCTGGCAGGGAACTGGAGGTGAAAAAAATTCTGCTCCTACAGCTTTGTGAAATAACTTTAGTAAAGAATGGATAAATTGACTATTTTCCAGTGGCTTTGGCCATTCCCTTGTTTACTCTGACCCCAGAGGGTCTTAAAATAAGAGGAATAAATTTTTAGTTCAGCCTTGCATTGGAAATAGTGTTCTCTTTCTGGTAGGTAGCGATTAAATTGTTCTTTTTTGATGTGTCTCTTCTCCATCACTTTCATATAAAGTTTTCTTAGCCCCTTTCATATGGACTTTTCTTCTGGAAACTGTGCAGGTATGCTCCCAGCAGCTTAAGCGATGCAACTTTACATTAATTCTTAATTTTCAGATTTGTTTGGATCAGGTTAGTGCCAGGCTCTCAATGTGTATCAGAACTGGTGAGCCAGATTTTTACAAGGCTATTTTATTTCGTCAGAGGGCCTGAATTTAAATCCTGATTTCTCCCTTGCTCTGGCTGGCCCCAGCTACTTATATATCCAGGCTTTAGTTTCTTCATCTATAAAATGAAGTGGTTTGCTAGATGACCACTGATTTTACTTTCAGGTCTTAATCTTAATCTCATGGACTCATAAAAATAGAACAAGACTTCCTTTTCACTAAACCCTGGCTTAGTGATAAACTGATCAGACACAGGTATTCTTGAATAATCCTTAGAGGTTTGATTCACTTCAATATAGGGATAGGAATAAAGACTAAGCCTATGATTTAATTGTCCTAGAGAACTTACTGACGAGGAATCTCCCTCTACCAATGCTGATCAATAATTGTTCTTCAAGTTAAAGGCTTAGAGAATTGCCTGTATCACTCCAGTGGTTAAGTGACTTGCCCAGTATGGTTACATAGTCATGATGTGTCCAAGGTAGGTCTTAAACCCAGGTGTTCCTGACACTGAAGCAAGTTCTCTATTCAGTGAGATTGCATTAATAGGTGTGTAGTGTTAAGAATAAGTCAAGTTTTAGTCCTGCTTTGCAGGGCTCTAGTCAATCACGTTTGTACTACTGTGTTCATTTCTTGACAGATTCTTGGAGGGACATTGTCAAGTGGTCATGTCTTGGAGTGGAAGGGTGATCAGTATGGCAAGAAGATGTGAAACCTTGTATGGTGGAAGTATGTGGAAATATTTAAGCTGGGCAGCTAGGTGTATCAATAGATGGAATGCTTGTCCAGGAGTCAGGAGGACCTGAATTAAAAATCTCCCTTTACTAGTTGTGTGATCCCAGACAAGTCACTTCACCTGTTTGCCTCAGTTTCCTCATCTGTCAAATTAGCTGAAGAAGAAAATGGCAAACTACTCCACTATCTGTGCCAAAAAAAAATTTCCAAAAGGGCTCACAAAGCATCAGAAATGACTGAAAAACAACTGGACAGCAATGAATATCATACCAGGAACTGTGTTAAGAGCTTTACAAATATTAGCTTCTTGGATCTTTTCAGCAGTCCTGAAAGATAGATGCTATTATTATTATCCTCATTTTTACAGCTAAGAAAACAGATTTAAAAAAAAAGACTAAGGCCCTTGCCCAAAGTTTCATAGCCAGTGTCTGAAGCAGTATTTGAACTCAGGTCTTCCTAATTAGCAGCTTCACCTGTTCTGCAGAATTCCAACAAGAACCCCAGCGGGGGAAACAGGGAAGTAGCAAAGAAATGTATTTAGGCTTGATAACTTGAAAAACCTTATAACAGACTTCTTAATATTCCAGAAATGAAATTGGCAGCTTTCTCTGAAGGTGAATACTCTATTACAGAAGGATTTCAGGAAGAGGTTGCATGACAACTATTAGAAATATCAGAGAGGGAATTCCTATTTAGGTATTATTTGGGGACTAGATGCTTTCCTGAATTTCCTTCCCACTGCAAAATTCTATTATCTATTCTAGATATGGTAATGCCACAATTACAGGAACTCATTTTATTTTTTTCTAATATAGAGTATTTTTGGAGAAATTGTTCAAAATCATTTTCCAGGTGCATTTGTCTTAGCAATTATAATCTGTATCTTACAGCAGTTGTACATTGATTGCTTTTTCAAAACAAAAATGTGGAGTTTCTATTACAAAGTATCATACCAAAGCATTTCAGGATGTTTCCAGAATGAAGATAAGAAGACCTGAAAATAGGTTATTCATGAGTTCTAACAAAGAATATTTTGAGCAACTTATATTCTAAAAGAATCTGATTTAAGGCCAAGGTTTTTCTAGCAATTATAGCTAAAAACAGGATACATACAATACTAACTAATCCACCCATACTTTCAGTAAAATGAAGTGAAATAGCCCTTTTTATTTATTCACTGGTATAAAGGAGAACATAGCATTTTGAAGGATGCTATATGTGAAAGTCAAGAATTATAATTTTAGGATATCTAGCCTGCTAATTGTTTTCAGAAATGACCATCCCTGAAAAATGATTTCATCTTGTTCCATTGGTGGTACTAATTGATTGGAAATTAGGAGATCTGGGCCTTTTGCTTCTTTCGTTTGGGAATCCTGTTCTCATCACTCTGATCTCTTTCCCCTAAAATACCAGAAACCTCATGTTTCCTATTGGTTGTAAAAATACTTAGGATGCTTAGGATATACTAATCGGGGCTAAAAAAAAAAATCTAACAAAGGATGCCATTAAAAAAGTGGTAAGATCTAAAAAGCAACTTAATGCAGTGGAAAGGTTTCTTTACTTCTAGTTACTAATTATATGACTTTCAAGAATTAGTAATATCTTTGAGCCTGTTTGTTCGTTTTTAAAAGGAGACTAATAATAGAGTGATGTGCAAATTATGTGTATGTGTGAAAGGAAAATTATTGATAAGCAATGAACCATACATTTATATAATATCAGAATGCTTTTAATATGCAATATTAAGTCATTTGTGCAAATATGCAAAATTAATCTTTGTTTCACTGATTAAGCATTGAGTGAAGTTTTGCCCCATTTTTTAATTCTTTGTCATGAAATCTCACTTTTATCCCATTGGATATAAAGTGTATGTTTGACGAACTATCCATTTTTCCAAGTCTAGCCTTAATTATAACTCATAAGTTTTCAGTGAAAGTTAAACCAAGAGAAGTCAGATCAGTGAAACATTTATTTCAATCCCTTTGATGGATATATCTTTAAGTTTTCATTATATGGGGCTTTTGGTACAAGATTGTATTGAAATATTCTGTTTCCTTTGTCAATTTCTTTAATTCTGAAACATTTCTCTTTCTAGCATATTAGTATATTTATCAGACTTCATCTTTTCCTTAAAGGAGACCAAATTCCAGTTCTACTAGAAGTAAAAACAATCCCTAAAATATATTTTTGGGATAGAAGTTTTACATTCCGATGAAGATACCTATACCTTATAGTTCACCCAGATTTTTTCTGATAATGGCTTTAGTATATCTTTGAATGAAAAATTGAGTTTTATAAATAAAAATTACCTTTTTCTAGACTCTACTAGTCCACTGTTATTATCTTGCCCATTCATTAGCAATTAATAGAAATAATTAGCAGTTGTTTTTCCCTCCTTAAAGTGGTCTTTTCATTGCTCTTTCCAATTTCACAATGTCTATGTTGCATTGTAGAAGAATAAGTAACAACACCTCTAGTTTTTAAGTTCCTCTGAAGATCTTTACCTATATTTTGAGTATTCATTTTAGGACCTAGGTATCTTCTTCGGAATGCAAAACTTCTATTTTAGAGATTTTTACTTCTAGTAGGATTGGGAATTTTGTTCTCTATAAGGCAAAGATGAATTCTGATAAATATACTGATATCACCATGACTGGAGAGACTGGCTGGAAATTCAGTGTTATCAAAGGGAAATGTGTTTTTGTGAATCTAGAAGATGGGAGGAAGTGTTAGTACATTGTGGAAGGTAATTCTTTGGGTTACACTGGAAAGAAGGAATGGGGTTATGATTTGTGTGGTATAGGATTGTGGAAGAGGAAGATGAGAGAAAAAGAGTAAGTAGGGGATAGCTTGCTTCTTTCTTACTCCTGATGGGAGGTAGCAAAGTGTTAGCTATAATGATTAGAATTGTGTGGTAAGTGAAAAGTGAAAGATCATGGTCTTAAAAGGGTGTTGGGAGAGTTCTGGCGCAGGACTTCAGAAGCTGCTTCTCTTCTGGGCATGTGGGAAAGAGTGGACCTGAGTTTTGCCTGCTATTTAAGGCTTTTTAATTATTGCCTCAATTGCTGTTGCCTTTCCTCAGTCAGGCTAGTCAGTCAACAAGCATTTATTCAGCACCTTCTGGATGCCAGCCATATAACCGGATAACTGCCTTTTGTTGAACTACCTTGTATATATTTGTATATATTCTATGTATATTTATGAAGCAGTATAACGGGCGATCATCATCCTTCTTGATTTCTCTGCAGCCTTTCACAATAACCTCCTTTTCTTCTACCTTTGTGACCTTTCCTTAGTTCCTCCTGATTATTTCCATTTATCTTGTATCTAGCTTGATTGTACAGTCATTTGCATTTCGTCTCTCCTCTCTGCTTCTCTTTAGACTGTGAGCTCCTTGAGAACAAGGATTGTATTTTTTTTTCTTTGTATCCCCAGCTCTTAGTATAGTGTCTGGCACAGAATAGATGCTTAACAATGTTTATTGACTGACTGAATCAGAGTTGCTCAATTACTCTTGATTTACCCTTTATCCTATTAGACACAACACCTAGATGGGTTTCCTAATATAAAAAGTTCCTTCTCCAATCAGAAAAATATCAAAAGACCTGTAATTCTTTTATATTTTTTGTTAGCTTTCAGTCTCCAGTCAGAGACAACGCTTCTGGCAAAAACCTTTAGTGTTAGATCTATCTTTTCTCCTTTATTTCCACTTTAATTGCTTCCTCCTATGTATAATCCCAATAAGTAGTACACTTGTAAATGCTGTTTGTAAAGACATGTCAAACAGAGGTAAATATATATGTATATATATTTATAATTTTTTTTCCTATGCCTAGATGTAAAGGCTTCAGATTCCTATTTGGGACCTCAAAGGCAGAAAAGTGACATAGAATTATAGCTTTGAGGCAGGGAGTTAAGGGTTAGGAGGCTGAGATCTAGGTAAGAGAGCTTCTGTTCAGACATTGAGTCAGAATCACCTTGTTCAGCCTTGCTTCCAGAGTCCTAGCTCCTTTCTTTCCACTGTTTGTCTTTGCCATTATGTCTGCTCTCTATGTTCCAAAGGGCTCTTTACAGCTTATTTCTTCCCAGCTTCCATATATCTTCTTTCCCCATTAGAACCCATTAGGTTTCTTAAAGAACCTGCCTCCTATTCTCAATGACTTGACTTTTGAAGGTCCCTCAAGGGACTAATTCACATCTGATGGAGGGATCATTTATTCTCATTACATGTTTAGTGTGAAGTGAAATAATATTTGTAAAAGCTCATAGCACAGTACTTGGCACAGAATAGGTTTTATTTAAATGGTAATTCCTTCTCTATAAGTCAGTGAAAGGACAAGTCCTTTGCAGACACTTACATTTCCCCTTAAAGAATAGAACCTCTTTTAGAGCAAACAATATTTCTTTTTTTGTTTTATTTTGTTTTTGTTTGTTGTTGTTGTTTTAGTCTTAAAATGTTCAGCATCTAGCATAGTGCCTGACACATAATAGGCATTGAACAAGTATTTGTTGATTGAATGGTTGGTACAGAGAAAGTAGGAATTTGGAAAACATCATAGTTGGTTCCTTGAAGTATTATTTGTTATCTGGGATAATGGACATAATGCATGTTCTTTTGGGAATGTTTTTAAGAGTCATCAGGAGGGATTTTAGGAATTAATATAGTAAGAGTTTGATGAAAAACCAGTGATCATAGTACTGGTCTGCCTATATGCCATAACAGGACAGAAGAGAAAAGGGGTCTTAGGCAGGGGAAAAGAGGAGGATAGAGAGAGAAGATATTGATGAAGAGAAGCACTTTGTAGTGGAGGCAGGTGATTAGAGGAGGATAGCAAGAATCAGCACTTGAGCAGAATTGTTGAATTTATATTTCATTTAATCTGGGAGGAAAGACCTGTAGGAAGGGGGTAAAAGTTGCTGATGGTACAGAATAGGGAAGCAGCAAAATTCAAGGAATAATGTGTTTAAATATGAGAGCCCTGACTGACTTAGGGTGCACAAGTAGATAAATGGCTTATCGAATTGCCTGTGGAGGTAATGAAGCTAGGAGTAAATGCTTGAAAAAAAGAATATATTCCTCAGCAATTCTTCCCCATAAATAATGAGATCTTAGGATAGGAATAACCTCCTGAGCAGGAGATTTCTTAAGACCATAGAAGAGATTTATGTTTGTGAATTTCAAGTCCCATTTTTGTTGGGAAACAAGTTTAGAACTTTGGAATAAGGCAGAAAAGAGTATGGCAATTGATAAGGATATGGGATAGTATTGATATAAGAGGTTATTGGGTTCTTGAAGTGAGATTAGTCAGAGACCTTTTTGAACCTCAATCACACCCTCAAAAAATAATTCTATAGAGTTCTTAAGAGACCCTACCAGATTCAAATAGTAGAGCAAGTTAGGTTAAGGAGAGGTTTAAAAGAAAGAAGGTACAAAAATAATTTAAGATCAGAAGGACAGAAATAATTTCAGAATAGGGCAAAAGGTAGCACTGGTCCTGGAGTGAGGAGGACCTAAGTTCAAATTTCACTGCAGATATTTATTAGATATTTTATTAGTTGTGTTATCCTGGGCAAGTCACTTAACCCTGATGACCTCTCCCTTTCTCTCGCCCCCCCCCCAAAAAAAAAGAATAGGGCAAGAGTTGCATTGCATCGAAGAGAAAGAGGCAGCAGCAGTAGTTCCAAAAGATCGGAAATTTCATTTTGTAGCTGTCTCTTTGAGAGCTGTGTAACTGGTCTGCCATATTTCACTTTGGCAAGGAAAGTATCAGTTATTTAAGAACTCAAAGGGTTTAACTTAACAACTTACTAAGAGTATGTGTCCTTGTGTGACTTGCCAAAAGTCCTCTGTCCATCTGGATGTCTAGGATGCAGTTGTCTCAATGGGAATCTCACAAGTTGCTTGCTAATCATTTCTCTGAGATAACCTTTCTCTCTTATTCTTGGGGGAGTGCTGATGAATTCACCAGGATGGTCAGGTGGGAGATGGTGGCAAGATTGACCTGTCCCTTATATTTTATGCAGCCATTTCTCTATACCATGAATTCCCCCACCACTGTAATCCGGTGATTGTAATTATAAGAAGATCTGTTATTTTGTTGCTATGGACACTTCCTTTAACCTTGTACCTTATAACCCATCTATAGCTTATTTAGTCTTCCAGATTAGCAAATTCCCAAATGAATACCTACCCTAGTTTGCTACAACCCTCCTCCTCAAACTCAACATATCCAAAGGCATTAAGAAGTAAATCTTTTTAGACACTTCTAGAAAATACAATGTTATCTCTTCCCATATACACATTTAAGAGCTCTCTACTCATGATGATATCTTGACATGTAATGTTGAGCCATTAGAACTTCTAGAATATCTAGAGAGTTGTTGGGGTGATTTACTTTGGTTTATCTTTAGTTCTTCCTGAAAATTATGGGTTACCAAGAGTGTAAGCTCCTTGAGGACAGAGATTGTCTTTTTTCACTTTTTGTATCTCTAGTCACATAGTAGGTGCTTTATAAATGTTTATTGATTAATGTTGCTTCTTAGGAATTTCTTGGCAGGCATTGTCAGACAGCAATATCCCATTCACTTGTCCACCTTGTGGATTCTGAATAGTGAATGTATAAGAAGATGGAAAAAGGAGGCTTCTCCTGAATAGCAGAGAGATAATAGAACCTTTTCAAGCCCGCCCCTCTCTCCCACAGTAGCTTGTTAGCTTTTTCCAAATTGTAGCATCAGCTATCAGTTTGTCAGAAACATTGACAGTTTCTGCATTAATATACTGTCCAGGAGCACTGAAAAAATATGCTCTCAGCAGTGATGGAGGCACTTCATGATTTTAATGCCCTCTTGCTTCATTAGATCCTTTGGAAATGAAAAAAAAAATTCAGTGTAATTGTAGGGGATAGACATTTGAAATTGCTTTGCATTTTTGATCAAGTGAAGATTGCTGGGGAAGGAAAATTTCAATTTTGACAGGGCAGCTTTTCCTTGAATGAAACATGGCAAAGACTAGGGTCAGCATAATTTAATGAAACCCTCTGTTGTGGAAAGTGTGCTGGATTTTTAGTCAAGATTGGGCTCAAAATTCCAGGTCTGCCACATGGAAATTGTGCAATCTCAGGAACATCACTCTCTGGGCCACTTTCCTCATCAGTAATATGAAGAATTTGGATTGAATGGCCTTCTTAAGGTCCTTTCCACCTCTAAATCTTACTGCTTCTATGGATCAGGTTAGGTATTGGTTGATTTATTGTCCAATAGCTGAATAAGATAGTAGGACATGTGCATCATGATTAGGGCAACTATTGGGGTTGAGAGACCCAACAGGAATATAAATTTAGAGTCCAAATTAGTATTAGAGTGAGTATAAGGCATTGAATATGCTGAGTCAAGGGAATATAGTTTCTTGGGAATTTCAAAATCTTGAAATCTTCAGGCCAGCAAGGCCTTCATGAGTCCAGGAAATATGTTACTAGGAGTATTAGCAAAATGATCATTTCTATGATGCAATCAGCTTTGAAATTTTATGGCAGCCCTGCTCCAGCTTCTGCTCCAACATGTTGGTGTGGTCTGCTAGGTCTTTTATTTCATTTGTTCTGACCAGGGTTTGGAGTCAGTCACTAACCTTTATGCATCTCCTAGAATGCCCCCTTCTTTCTAAAAGAATGAATGAGCATTGAATGATACTGATTTTTCAGAAGCATCAATTTTCCGTGCACTCTGAGAGTCAGTATTTCATAGAGGGATGGGCATCTGTATTAGAGGTAGAGAACTACATTTATCAGCTATGTTTAGAAATACTAATTTAGATATTACTCATCCTGTTCCAAAAATGTGCCATCATTCTTTACTTGGAAGGACACTGGAACTTTAAGACAGAACTGTTTAAATATCAGCAGGAACAATTTGTGCAGAAAGTCTGAGAATGAATCATAGTTGTTTAGTTTTCAAATAGCTACAAAAAAGTGATGACATGGCTTATAAATTAGTAAAGGGAATAGAGTAAAAGAAAAAATGATTATACTCTGAATCTACTCAATAATATTTAAAGACTTTGTAATGTTCCTAGTAAAACTTATATGTGCATATTTGTATACATATTTGTAACTGTACACATTTGAGTATAGACATATGCATGTATACTTGTGTATATGTATAAAATACATAGGTATCAACCTGTGATTTCATAGGCATAATGATAGTAGTGACTTAAATAGTCTTAGAGTTTTCTAGGAGAAAACTTGGAAGTTCAACGATTTTCCCCATACATAGTAAACCTGTGTCAGAGGCAAGATTGGAATCTGGAATGTCCTGATTTCCAAGATATATCCATTTTGAAAACTGTTTGAAAAAATTGATTGATAAATTGTTCATAGAGTATAAAAATAAAACGTGCAGTGAAATATTTTTAAGTAAAAAGGGATGGTTAAATGTATTTTTGTGATTATGATATTTTAGTCTCCTAGTTATAATAATTGAATAGTGGTTTAGTTATTTAATAAATCAAATGTATATTGCTGTTCACTTGTTTTCAGGCATGTCTGATCCTTCATGTCTCCATCTGGGGTTTTCTTTGTAAAGATATTGGAATGGTTTGCCATTTCCTTCTTTAGCTCATTTCAAACATGAGGCAGCAGGGTTAAGTGACTTGACAGTTAATGAGTATTTGAGGCTGGATTTGAACTCAGTGCTTCCTGACTTCAGACTTGATACACTGTGTTACCTAGCTTTCCTACCCTAATGTATAAGTCAATAACATACAGCAATGGGTAACTTTGGATGAAATTTAGTTTGTATCAAGAGTTTTGCCTTTTTTTTATTAATAAAAGAAAGAATAAATGGAAATTTTTCTAACTATTAAAAAGCTTTCCTGTGATCTGCATAGATATTTTCTTTCTCAGGAAGTCATAATTTATAGTTTGTTAAAGAAAATAAAAATTATGTTGGGAGACATGAAAAAGTAGATGGTGGTGAGGTTACCTGAAAACACAATCCCATGTTAAATTTTGCTGGATTGAGAATGCTATTTTTGCAGTAAGCAACTCTTTATTCAACTTTTTACTCTATCAGGTCCTCCTTCAGAAAGCTCACAGATTCCCTTTTATTATTTTTTTTTATTAAAGCTTTTTATTTGCATAACATATGTATGGGCAGTTCCTCAGCATTGATCTTTACAAAGCTTTCTGTTAAAACTTTTACCCACAGTCCCTTCCCCTCCCCTAGATGGCAGGAAGTCCACTACATGTTAATAATGATAAAATACTTGACAAGTTGTTTTGCAAGAAAAATCCTATCTACAAGAAAAAAAAAAATCCGAGAAAGGAAACAATGCAAGCAAACAACAGATTCCCTTTTAACCAGAGGCAGAAATTCCAAATACATGCTTCCTGCTTCCCTTTTATCACAATCCTGGCAGCACAGTTGACTTTCTAGTTGAGATACTAACTTTCTTTCACTTTGTAAGTGTTGTAACATCACTGAGATGAGGATTTAAAAGGTGACATGAAGAAAAAAATAAAGGATGAAGTTTTCTAGTGAACAACCATATTCTAACTTGGATTGGCTTTGTATAAGGAAAACTGAGGTTATTTTAGTGTCTTGGAGAACTGTTTAATTTCCATTTTGCTATTAAAAAGGACCCTTAAAGAGATGGTGTGGGACAAATGGTGCTTCCTGGGGGTCAAATTTCAACCTTAAGAAAAATGAAAGTGCTGCAGGTAGCATGAAATATATCTTTTGAATAATATATATAATTTTAAAATATTAAAATAGAAATGAACTGTGCTGAGCCAGGGCAAATAAAGTGTTCTCAAGATAGGGTTTCATTGGTTTCATGCTGTGGTGAGTCTGGGGAGCCAAGAACACTGGGATTTAAATGATATTCTCAGTCAATAATAAAAAATGAATTTTTTTTCACTGTTTAAAGATTGCTGCTACTTGGTTTCATTTATAGTGAGAATGTCAATATGGATGTGGTTCAGTTGCTGTGTTAGTTAGTGTTAGTCCTGTGTTTGTTGGACCAAGATTGCATATTGAGAATAGCAACAATTATACTAATGTTTGTAGACTGTGTAATTGTGTGATTCTTAGAACCTACTCTTTCTTTTCTGTCATTATACCACCATTATTTTAGACAAAGTAGAAGGGTCAAAAAACTGAACTATGGCTTCTTGTTTTGTTTTAGGTTTTTTTGCACATTTGTGGTTTTGTCCATTTATGATGTCAGAAAATGCACAAGGTTATGGTACCTATTGAAGTTTAAATTGGGATTGAGTTTAGGTTTCCTAATTCAGTCTAGTATTCTTTCTTCTTTATCATGCATACTGAATCTTTTAATAATGTTCTTCTGATCAATAATATGTGGATTATGAAAACTGAATTCCAAGACTATCTACCCATATATACGAAGAAGGAAGAAAAGGAGCAGGGAGGATAGGAGAGGAAGTTTTAATTATATTTACACACTCACACACATTATATGTAAATGTATGTGTATATTTACATATAATGTATGTGTGTGTAATAAGTCTTGATTTTCTGTAGTCACTACTTGGAAAAGGAAAAAGAGTATATTTATCAAATTTCTTGTTTGGAGCAATAGTTATAGTTTGTACAAGAGAATTAAGATCTAAAACATAATAACAAACTGGAACTGGGCTTCTGAGCCAAAAGGAAATTCAGTAAGGATAAAATGTAAAAACTGCACACAGGTACTACCCTCTTTCCCCCTACACTCCCCGCCCCAGCTTTTTAAGTACTAGTTAGTATATGTAAGTATCAGGGGAATATGAATTGTGAGTGAAAATATTTCATGTGAAAAACACATACTTCTGATGGATTGTAAAATCTATTTAAGTCAACATGGTGATGCAGCAGCCAATAGGCCTAATGAAATCTTAGGCTGTGTTACTACAAGACTAGGATTGCTTATTATTCTATAGGCAACTAGGTGATAAAGTAGATAGTGCTGGGTTCGGAGTGGGAAAGTCCTGAGTTGAAATCCAGCCTTAGATAACTTATTAGCTGTGTGATCCAGGATAAATATTTAATTTATATCTGCCTCAGTTTCCTCATCTGAAAAATGGAGACAATAATAGCATACACCAAGTTTGTTATGAGGATCAAATGAGGTAATTTTATATAGAATGTTATGATTTCAGAGAGGCCTGGAGAGAATTATATGATGCTAAGTGAAATGAGCAGAACCAAGAGATCATTATATACAGCAACAACAAGACTATGCCAGTTCCAATAGACTTATGATGGAGAGAGCCATCTACATTTAGAAAGAGGATTGTAGAGACTGAATATGGATGACATAGTTTTTTCACCTTTTTTGTTGTTTGCTTGCGTATTTTTTCCCTTTTTGATCTGATTTTTTTTTGTGTGTAACATGATAATTGTGGGAATATGTATAGAAGAATTGCACATGTTTAACCTATATTGGATTACTTGACACCTAGGGGAGGAAGTTGGAGGAAGGGAGGGAGAAAAAATTTGGAACATAAAGTTTTGCAAGGGTGAATATTGAAAAATATTCTTGTATATATTTTGAAAATAAAAAGTTATTATTTAAAAATGAGATAACTTTGATAAAGAGGTTTGCATAATGCCTGAAAAAATAGTAGGTACTTAATAAATGCTTATTTATTTATTTTCTCATATGAAGAAGATGATAATCCTACTACCTATGTGCCCTATACTAGTCAGATCACCTTTACAATATTGTGGCCCATTCTGGAT
Organism: Myrmecobius fasciatus; assembly: GCA_023553655.1. NCBI lineage: Eukaryota > Metazoa > Chordata > Mammalia > Dasyuromorphia > Myrmecobiidae > Myrmecobius > Myrmecobius fasciatus. The sequence goes on along the minus strand of JAJPUD010012351.1, from coordinate 4,967 downwards.
AGCAAATTAAACAATTGATAGTTAAAGTCTAGAGTAGGGATTGGCAAATTATCATCCAAGGACCTAATCTTGCCTTCTGCCTATTTTTTATTCTCTTCCTTACAAATGAAAATGATTTTTACATTTTTAAATAGAAGGGATCAATACAGATACAACTGAGAATGTTTATCATGAAGCAGAGAAGACTAGAGGAATGATAGATCACTCTTCAAATATTTGAAGGGATTATCATGGAAAAATTAAGGAAAAATTAGATCAGCCAGAACCTAAGCAAATTGGCTGCTGATTCCTGGATATCTCTCAGTTTGCCTTTGTTGTTTTGAAGGAAAAAGTCTTCATGGTTGCAAATTGAAAGGATTGATGGAAGTCCCTCTTCTTATATTACAGTGAAAAAGTTCAAGAAAAAGTGGAATTTTTCCAATAAATATGGTGGTTTTAGGAAACCTTTTAAATTTAACTAAAATGGTGTTAAAATTTTAAAGTGAAATTTAAAGAGAAAAGCTTTGTCTTAAGCACACCCACACATGTTTGAAAACCTGACCTCTCATTCTGGCAACTTTTCATAAAAATATTCAGATCTTTTATAGTAGACCAAAAAAGCATTAAATAGTTATAATTTATCATCTGCTTTAGGAGAATATTTTCTGCATGTGAAGAATAGAATTGGTTTATAATTTTGGGGGGGCTTTAGATGTAATAGTGGCACCTAATTATAGAAGGACTTTAAAACATCCCCAGGCTATTATCTTCAAATCCTGCCCTGAGCCTCTACTTTTTTCTATCTGTTTATGAAGAACTATCTCAATAAGACTCTGATTTCAATTGAATAACATTTGGATGAGGTCATGTCAGAGAAGCATATGAACTATATGCTCATAGTTGGTGAGATTTGTGTCTATTTTGGTTCTAATTGGCCTTAAGATATCAGAGTCCCTCCCATATACCTGAAGAGAAAAATATTTTTCATGATAACATTGGCAATTCGACGCTCTGGGTTTTTTGTTTTTGTTTTGTTTTGTCTTATATTTTTATGTATAGAAATGACTCTTCCTCTAATTAATTTCTGCCCTGTCTTATCAACTTTGACCTCAAATCTCCATCCTCATGGTATGCTTTGGGCCAGGGTTTTTACAGAACAGTAAACTTTTTTTTATAAAGCGATTTCATTTATTTGGCTTCCTTTGTATTCTATTTTATGTATTCTAAAATACTATTCTGAGAAAGAAGCCATAGGTTTCACCAGGGGTCTTTGACACAAAAATGGTTAACAACTACAGGAAGGAAGATATGAACTTTTCCTCCTGCCATCTCCATATACATCTATGTATACACATGCATGCACATATCTATAGGTGAAATCTTCCAGGTTTCTTTCAATTGCTGGTTTTATTCCTTGGACTTTCTATTTGGGTAAAGTGACTGATGATAGCTTGCTCTCTTGATTGGAATAGGGATTTGCTATTAGGTAAGACACAGACTGTGATGCATTAGTGTTATTGTTTGTTTCTTTTGGTTTATGTGAGGTAATTGCTTACAGTTATGGAGCCTGTAGTGATTTTTTCCCCTTTAACAGAGACTGCCTCTATGGAAGGTCTTAGTTATCAGAACTAAATTGGATAGAAATCTCCTGAAAGCATTGCTCTCTCAGCTACTGGAAAGACTTTGTGAAGAGCTTAGGTTAGAGTGTGAGGCAAATTAAAATGATGTTTTCATATAGATAGTATATGTACTAAAAAAAAAACATGAGAAATAAAGGGTTCTCAAAGAAGAAGAAAGGGAGACCTTGCTCAAAAAAGTTGAAAAAGGAAAAAAAAGGATAGGAAAGGAACAGTAGGGGTATTCCAAAATGTCTCACAGAGTTCTTTAGCCAAAGGGATCACAGGACCATCAGTTTTAAGTTGCAAAAAGTATCTATGAGATCATTTGATCTGACTCCGTTCTTTATTTTTCTTTCTTTTATATCTAAGGAAAGAGTCTCAAGCAAAGATAACTTGACTTAGCCAAGATTAGACCCAGGTTCTCTAAATCCTTATCTTTTTCTACATTAGACAGTTAAACTCCATGATTTTATATATAATGTAAGAACTGCACTATTTTTTGCTACAATTATACAAAACCTCTTTAGCATCCTCCTTCTTTCTCTTTTAAATCATAGTAGATCAACCTCATATTGACCTTGCTCAAAACTGGAGTTTATGGACTTAATGGGGCAACAAAATTAGCATTGAACAAATTAATGGGACCAATCTTTAAGGTTCTAATTAATGTTTTATTAGTGCTTTCTGAGTGCACTCTAAAAAAGCAGTATGACTTTCCCTATGGTAATGAATAATAATGCTCCTTGTACTTATAGTTAAATTTATATAGGAAGCATTAAAACATTTTGAGGGATTGATCATAGGAAATTGAGGTTCATAGAGAGTTGGGGTGGATGATAGCAGTTATTTGGAAATGACCTGATGGATGCTTTACAGAATATCATTTTGTGGGGCATTAAAGAAAACGCCCTAGACCATTATTCTTTTCTATCACTCATAGTTCTTCTGAATATATGACATTTGAGTTACAAGACTAGGGTTCTGATTCCACTCTGATTACCAGTTAGTGCTATCTTTCTTTGCACCTCAGTTTCTTTGTCTATCAAAAAAATCATTTATAGAATCTATAGGAATTGGCCTAAGTGACCTCTAATTCTCCTTCTAGCTTTATGATACCAAAAACAATGATTTTCATGTATGGGATTGAGAGGTTCATGTCAGTTAGTGAGAGATGATTTTGAAATTAAAGATGGCCAGGTTTTAAGTTGTGATGATCATGTATGCCTACTGTGTGAATTCCTGCAAGTAAGCCAGTAGACTTCTCAGTGCCCTTAGGTACCTCTCTATAAACAACAGGAATTTGCCAATCTTCTTTGAGAGTCCTATTGAATTTCTTCAACATGGAAATTCTTCCACAGGAGTTAACTTTCTAGTTAAAACAAACAAAAAGAAACCACCAATTGGGGTATTATTTGGTGATAGATCCTTCATGATGGAGATGTTAGGTAGTTAAAATTTGTACTTAATTAAACATTTATTCATATTATCTTTGCCGCTTTTTTCTTAACATTTTCTTTTCCCTTATTCAGGAAAGGAAAACATGAAAAGAATGTTAGTATTTTGATCTTATTAATAAATTTTGAGAAAAACTTGTGGGGCAATTTGGATTTGAATCATTTAAACAATTGTTATTGTTCAAGCATTTAACTCATTTCTGATTCTTCATGAACCCATTTGGGTTTGTTTTTTTTTTTGGGGGGGCAAAGATACTGGAATGCCTTAGCCATTTCCTTCTCTAGCTTATTTTACAGATGAGGAAACTGAGGCTAACAGGAGGAAGTGACTTGCCCAGGATCTCACAGCTAGTAAGTGTCAGAAGCCAGATATGAATTCATGAAGATGAATATTCCTAATTCTAAGTTTAGTGCTGTATCCACTGCCACATCTGGCTGATTCCATTTATACAACTGCATTGGGAAAAACACTTGCTTTCCCTGGGCCTCAATTTCCTCATCTATGAAAAAAGAAGCTTGGACTTTAATTTTTCTTCAAACTCAAAAAACATGAGCCTAAGTGGGAGAACTATTTTGTTTATGTATTTCCTTCAGTATGCTCTGTAGTCCTTCCCATAGAGTTAAGTGCTTAAAATATTTACTGGTCTTGAATTTTAACATGAAGAGCTCTGATTGCCTCTGTTAGCATTTCACAGTTGCATATACTTGGATTGTAAGTTATGTGGTGTCACGGTTTCTCAACTATATCTTGTCAACCTGTATGATTCATGTTTATCCCCATAGAGTCTTTGTAAGGATCTCTTCAGTCTCCTGCTTTCCCTGATTTTTCATACATGCACATGCATACACTTAAGCACATGCACACATACATGATTTATAGCTAATATGTGTGTCAGAAGCAACACTTGAATTCAGGCTTTCCTGACTGCAAGGCTGTTCTGAATATTCAGTAGTCTTTAAAAAGGAGCTGTTGTTTTTAAATAATAATGAACAAGAAAAATGCATTTATTTGCATTGAATCTGTAGGGATGCATCAGTGAGAAAGGAACTGGAATGATGGATGTTTCTACTTTCAATAAACAGGACTAAGGCAGGAATATTTTGAGAAAAGATAAGAATTTGGGCAAAGGGGAAAGAGTCCTCCATACATTTTTTTGGGTATCATTTGGTAGTGTTTTAAGGCTGAAAAAACGACCCCTCACTGTGGTGGTACTTAGAAATAATTTTCATCTAAATTCTAGTCATCTTCTGCATACAGCTGTTTCCACACATCTGCTGTGCATGCTGAAAACTGTAGCTACTCCCTTCAACAGTTTACATACTCTTGTGTAAACTATTTATTTGTAATACATAATTAGTGGGAAAGTATATCCTGGATTTCTGATGATACATACCCCGGGGTGGACTAAGAAGAAGCTGTGTATTTAAATACACGGAATGAGTCCACTCGGGTGCAGTACATGAAGTAGCAAGGCTTTCATCTACTTTCCAACAGCTGCTGATCTTGAAGGAAAGTGTCAGAAAAAGCTGTTTGGGTTATAGTTGGGGATTTGAGGGAGCTTTGCCTGATTTCTTAACCTTGTGGAGAGTAATCTTTTGTTCTTAATGTCATGCTGCAAAGAGTATGATAATTTCTCCCATACTGTGACAGGGTTACACTATTGAACTCCTGGCATGGCTGTGGGCTTAGTAGTTATGGAGAGCAAGGTAGGTGAGGTCTCTGGAGAGAGAGGAGCTATAATGACCTGCAAAGATCAATATTCCAGTTTTGATTTTTGTCTGCAAGTATGTGTTTCTGAAAGAGAGAGATCCAAAGGGACTGAACACAGAACAATGGGCCTCAGGAATAACAGAGGCATTTAGCCATTGAGTTGTGGTAGGTGTTGGAAAGGAGTGAACATCAGAATTCTTGCTG
>JAJPUD010012350.1:32819-45751 GCA_023553655.1 Myrmecobius fasciatus | reverse complement strand
AGGAAGGAAGGAAGGAAGGAAGGAAGGAAGGAAGGAAGGAAGGAAGGCCCAGACCTGTTCTCCTTTTACCTTATCTTCCTTTCTGCCCTTCCCAATCTAATCCCCTTTTCCCCAAGTACCACTCCTTTAGGTGTCAGAAATTTGGCACTCCCCAGACCCCAGAGCCATCAGCAAGCTGTGTCAAGAAGCACCCCCACCCATGGCTCCCACACAAGCCTAATAAGGACTCCGAAGAGATTTCATTTGGAATGTGAATGTGGATAACAGAATAATGAGGCCCTCTCTGCTCCCCAAGAAAATACAAGTACACACTTGTAAGTATAAGTACATGCAAATTATACATATATCTAGACATAGAGATGTGTAAGGTCCATGAGAGCTATCTTTTTTAACTGTGGCTCCCCCAATAGCCAGAAGGTAGTAGGTAAATAAAGATATAGATGATAAATTGATAGATGTTAGGTGGATAGAAATAGATCATACATATCGAACTAGATAAAACAGATAAAAAGTAGATGACAAATCATATGTTAAGCACTTAATAAATAGCAAGCACTTTGCCAAACTAAGCATACACACATAAGACAGTTTCTGCCCACAAGGAGTTTATATTTCAATGAAGGAAATCTAGAAAGGGGAGAGATCCAAATATTCTACATGGAAGGACTTGGAGGCCTTATTTCCATTAAAATAAGAAAAAACTCTTATCAATCAGAGCCTAGGATTTTTTTTTAATTTAAATGAATTATTAAGTGAATTTTAATGAGTGGATTCCATAGATAAGTAGATAGATAGATTATAGATAGACAGACAGAGAGATGGATGGATGGATGGATGGATGGATGGATGGATGGATGGATGGATATAGGTATAGATATCTGGGCATTAAACACATTTATGAACCCAGTAGCACATGAGTGCAAGATCTGGCCCACACAGACTTGCAGCTGCTCAGTCATTCTCATTTCAGTCCAATCACTAACCACAGGCAAACATGCCTATACACACACATCCATTTCCACACTATACACATGTGTGCATATAAACAGTATTACTATTACTCACCTGCATTTCTCTGCTTTACTTACTTAGTTTCTTAATTATCCTTGTTGCAACCATGAATGTATACATTCTTAAAAGGTTTTAAGCTAGTCTCTTGAGTCAAATGAGACAATATCTGTAAAGCCCTGAACCTAGTGCTTGGCACACAGTAAGTACTTAATAAATGCACATTCCCTTCCCCTGGCTGTGATGTAGTAGATACCTTTCTAGATTTTGGAGTTCATGAAGACATGGGTTCAAGTCTTATCACTGACATGTAGCCTGGCCATTCGACTCCAGATATATCACAACCTCTTGACTGATGCTCAAGGGAACTCTCTGCCACTATAAGTTGCAGAGGAAGCATCTATAGGCATTGATAGAGGCAGTTTCCTCACCAGGTCATTCCTTTTATAGTGAAATTTTACCTAGCCCTGGCCTGACAACACATTAACACAAAGTACTTGGACAAGGTACTAATAACCATCAGAATGTCAGAATGTCATCTTAAAGCTGAGGAAACTGAGGCCCAGTGAGATGCAGTAATTTACTCAATATCAAAATGACAAATGATAAAGCCATGAATCCTGATTCTGGGACACCAAGTCCTTTCAATTACACCAGGATGCTTAGTGTCATTTCTTCCCAAGATGCCTCCTCCTCCTCCAATCATTCACCTCGATAGAGTAAGAGAATTATATAACATATAAATCGCTGGGTCAAAAGTCAGACCTGAGTTCAAATTCTGCCTCAGATATTTACTGTGTGATGGGCCTGAGCAAGTCCCTTCACTTCTCTCCACTTCCTTATCTATAAAATGGGTAGAATAATAACACATCTATCTTACAAACCTGAAAGTTATTAATAATATAATTATGTTGGTTAAATTATTAATCATGATAGTATTTAATTATATTAATTGTATTCCTGTTATTGATTTAGTTATTTCACTATTAATAATAAAATAGATAGTTGCTATTATTATCCTGTCCTCCCCCAACTGGTCACTCATCTACTTATTCCCTCCTACACTATGGCAATGGATCATGACCTATCTCCACTTCACAGGATTATGAAATATTAAACACAAAGGGCCTAGAGACCATTAAACCCAAAACTCTACCACCATTTATTTTAAGAACTGAGGCCCAGAAAGGCTAACCTTCTGAGCATTCAGATTGAGTCTACTTTGCCAGGATTGGTCTGCCATTGTGGTTGGAACAGCCATGAATCTATGCACTCCTCTCTCTGCAGAAAGAAGGAAACCCATCGGGCAGTTATCCAGAGTCATCTTGTTTCTCCTTGCTGTATCTGATGGGTTAATGTCATAACACTATAAATACCATTCTTTTGACGAGGTCAGGATGACTCAAGGCCAGGACCACAGTAAGGGAAGAGCTGGTATAATAACATCAGACTTAGAGTGAATTTGGGGAGAGGAAGCCAGAATTAATTCTTATCTCTCTTGTCCAATCATTTTCATACTAATCCCTGGGGTATGGAACAACTCATTAGAGGGGGGATCAAGATAATTGTGTTAGAGTTTTAACTTTACTATTCACTAGTTGTTTACCTCAACGGCCTCAGTTTCCTTATCTATAAAATGGAAAGATCAGATAGAATGAGCTTTCAAGTTCCTTCCAACTGAGATTCCAAAGTTACTGAGAGGGAGAAGGGTGAGAAGAGGGGAAAATGAAAGGAGTGAACTTCCATAGGATCCCATCCCAGCATCCAGCCTTCTTCTTAAACCTCTGACTTGGGAGACAGCTGCAAGTGTATTGAATTCATCCCATAGGGCCCCAGTGAGCATTTCCCTTGATATCCCAGGAATGTACCCCCACCCCTATTTCATGCACACACACACACACACACACACATTTCCCCCTAGCATTATGAGTCACTAGAAACTGAATCAGGATTAAATTCGCATACTATACACCCCTCTCCCTGCTTTGTTCTCTAACTTCAAACCCTGAAAGATAGGTTGGAAAAAAGGCCACAGTCCCATCCCCAAATCATCATTCTTTAGTGGGCCTGAGTTTGCTCATCTGAAAAATGAGAAGGTTGAGCTAAGGTCCCTCCAAGTGCCTCCCAGCTCTGAATACATGGCTCAGTAATGGGCAAAAACTCTTGACCAAGTATTTCCATCTCCCTTCTTCTTGCTCCTGAGTCCCTGATGTATAGGAGGAAGCCACAAAATGCTGAAGTAGAAGAACAGCCAGGTTGTGCAGTGGTTAGAGCATGGCCCTGAAGAAAGGAGGAACTGAATTTAAACATGATCTCAGATACTTGTTAGCTGTGTGACACTAGGCAAGTCATTTAACCCTATTGCTGAAGGAAGAAAGAAAGGATCTAAAACTAGCTATGTCAGCTAATCCAACCTTTTCACTTTTCAGATAAAGAAATTAAGCCAAATATCTTGCCCAAGCTCACACAGCTAGCAAACTCTTTTAACTCATTATTTACAAATCATTTTTAAAAGTAATTAGAAGGGGGAATGGAATATGAGGCAATTTAGGCAATGTAAAAATAAAAGATACCACTTTAATTATTTTTTTTCTTTTTGCTGAGGCAATTGAGGTTAAGTGACTTGCCCAGGGTCACACAGCTAGGAAGTGTTAAGTGTCTGAGGTCACATTTGAACTCAGGTCCTCCTGACTTCAGGACTGGTCCTCTATCCACTGCACCACCTAGCTGCCCCACTTTAATCATTTTTTAAAGAAGTTGGAAAATATAATCTCAAATTTTCAAAAGCATTCCAGAAAAACATCCTTGGCCCTCCATTCCCCAAACTCTACTGACTCCAAATCTAATTCTCTTCACACTTCCTCAAGAGAGGGGAAATTGGTCGCAGTGGGCAGGATTTGCAGTCAGAAAGACCAGGTTTAAATTCTGTTTCCCTATGTAATTATGTTTCCCTAAACAAGTCACTTGTTTGTTGCCATTATTATTATTACTAACATAGCTCTCACTATAAACTCAATCTCATTCATCTTTGAATTGTCTCAAATTACTGAACCCCCAGCCCCTGAGCTAAGCTGAAACACCAGATGTGTTATGCTCACTCACTAGTTAGTTATCAGGCCTCATCTAGCTAATACCCTCCACCCACTCCCAAGGAGGAGGGTCTCCTGGCAGGGCTTACACTCCTTTTTCCTTTCTACCAACACACAATCAAAACTATGTGCATCTCTTCAGATTCACCAGGAGAAAAAGCATATAAATTCACAAAGATTAAGCAATTCATATGTGTGTACAACCTCAGAATTGCAGAGTTGGATGGTGCATCAAAGATCATTTGAAGAAAAATCTCTACAACTCTCCAGACAAGAGCTATTCAATTTCTGCAAGGACTTCCAAAGGTGAACAGCTCATTATCTTGTAAAGAAGTCCATCTACTTTTGGCATGTGTTTAATTGTGAAGATCAAGAAAAGTGGTCTCTGACCTCAAGGAAATTACATTGGAGATAGGAGAAAAAGGAGGGAGAGGAGTCAAATTTGTGTTAACTGGAAAAAAAAAGAAAATTTCATTCTTTTTTTTTTAAATCTAAGGAACTCTATAGTCTGCCCTCCCTCTCCTAGCTACACTCTTCAACATTGATTGTGTCATTCCATTTATAAATCTCTCCCTTTTAACTCAGGATCATATCATAGGACCATCAATTTAGAACTAAATGAGGAAAAGGGGAAACACCTTAGAAGCATTAGAATCTCATTTTTTATAATAAATTACTGAGAGGAAGTGATTTCCTCAGCTAGATTACACACCTACATGTGTAAAAGGGCATTGATTTAAGTTGTCTTTTTTTTAAGAAAGAAAAAATGTATTTTCTTTGCCCAGTTTCCCTCACATGTTTCTGGAACATATGCCTAAACTGGTAACATATGTAGATAGATTTTTTTTTTTAATTTAAAAAAAGTCCTCCATGGCACCTTCCAAAGCCCCTGGTTGAGTTGACCTGCCTGTGTTAGCCAGGTCCTAGGAGCAGCTAACAAATAACGCCACACAAGGAAGAGCCACTATGTACATTGCTTTATCTTATGAGCCAGAGGTGAGGGGGGGAGGGGGGAAGAATCTAGAGGAAGGACAAAATTCTACACTCCTTAAACCTCCAGTATGAGACAGGGGCACAATGAAAGTAGCCTAAAAACAGAATAAAGAAGAGGAAAACAAAATCTCTGCCCTCGGAACACTCTATGGGAAAGATGAAAGTCTTAATAATGGTGATAATGTCAGGAGGAGGAAGGTAGCTCCCTCCCAAGATCTAACCCTGACAAAGGTTGCAGGAACATAAGGGTCCTAAAAAGGAGTCAGCACCCTGCCTCCACCCCTTCTGAGTAGGATTCAGCTACGACTGTGGTCTTTGGGGCTTCAGGCCAGCTCTGAACCCTTGATGGCTACTTGGTATATCACCATCTGTACCAGGGAACAAGAACTGGGTCCCAATGGGACATGGTTCTAGAATCCCCAAGCCCACCCCTTGTGGAACCTTCTGCTCCTGAAAACACAAACACCTGGTGTCCCATCCCCTGGGACAAAGGACAAGCCTGGGCAGGAAGGTTGCTCTCAGCCCTGGGCAGGGCGGGACCCAACGGCAGCATTCTTAGACCAACCCGCCCTGCCCCCACCCTCCCCTGCTTTGGGGAGCACTCGAAAAGCTGGTGTCCACCTCCCTCTAGCGGTTGTCACTGACAATTGCAGTCCCATGTTTAGACTCTGGAATAATCTTTGTTAACTTTGTTAAATAAATTTTTTTGACTCATCCCTCACCTGCACCCCCACCACTTCACAAAGAAGTATGCATTAATTAGTGTGCATTAAATGCCCATTTTCATCTATTCAAAGGGTATTATTAATTACTATGGGGGACACCTCTCTCAGAGAACCTGTGATAAATAATATATTTATATAAATAAAATAAAATAAATAAATTCATAAAATGCTTTAAGTTTTTCAAATCCCTTTTTCATATGTTATCTTACTTGCTCTTCACAATAACCTATGTGCTAGTATTAACCCCATTTCACAGATGAGGAAACCACTGACAAAGGTTAAGTGGCCTGCCCAAGTTCACACAACTAAAGTGAGGCAAAATTCAAACTCTGTTCTACCTCACTCAAAAAGTATAACACTATTCCTAGTGCTGCCTAGCTGCCATTATGGTGCTATTGAAAGGACATTAACCCTGAAATAGGAGATTCTAATCTACCTGCTGATGCGACCTTGAGAAGGTCATTTAACTTCTTGAGCTTTAGTTATTTCAGGTTTGAAGGTTTTTTGGGTTTTTTTGTTTTGTTTTGTTTTTCATCTGTAAGATACAGGAGTTAGATGAGATGGCTTCTAACTTTCCTTCCAACTCTGCACAGCAACGTCATTCCTCATATGGCTCTAAATTGAGGACACTCACCTGGATTCTCAACCCACTCTCACCCCAGAACCATATTAATCCCCAACACACTCTTGGTCTTTAGCCCTAAAAGCCACACCTTCCTCAATGCTCTATCAGGGTAATGGAGGACTCAGGTCTTAAAACCTGGCACTTTAAGGTGTCACTATGCACTGAGATTAGTCCAGGCTAATGTCTCACAGTGACTGCTTCCTCCACCTTCCAGACCTGGTCTGCCTTCTCATTTCATTCACTATCACCACCCCCAGCCTCTTTGTCCCAGACATAATAGATTTTTAATCTCCTTTTAATCTTATCTCATTTGCCCTACATAAGAAAAGCCTCCCCCACAGCTCATTTTTCCTTAGCAGCCCCAAGAGATGATATCTCATTCCAGGACTACCCCTACTAGCCCACCTACACAAATACACACAGCTGTGTTGTCCATCAGGGCACTTCTGTGTTGTTGTGCATGTACTTCAAATGATCTCCTGGCTACCTGTCATAGCTTAAAATATAGCTTCTAGATGACATCAGTTGCATGAGTTATCCTGTCTTCCAAATAGTTAACAACCACCATTCAAAAAATAATAATCATCTTCCAGGCAGAGACAGTTTCTTAGCATCTTGCTCAGGAAGTATCCCTGACTTCATTCCAAATAGAAATAAATCCAAACCGAGGCTTTCCTGTTCTCCCCGCCCTTCCCCTACCCAGTTATCAACACTCTTTCCTTTTTTTTGTGTTGTTTCATTCTTTCACTTTAAAAGTTACTTTGTATCACTCTGGAGACACTTTATTTACTTCATTTTGAATCTCTCTCCCCAGTACAATTTAAGCTTCTTGAGGTCAGGGACTGTTAAGTTTTTATCATTATGTCCCTAGTACACATTACATTAAGCAAGTGCTCTTACCAAATTAACTCTATGTACATTCACACCAAGATTCATGCAGGCATATGCACAACTGGAATGGATAGAGAATCTCAAAGACTCATTCATAGAGTTAACAAGGACCTTAGAGGTCAGCTACTCAAATGCTCTTGTTTTCTAGTTAAGGAAACTTAAAAGTGTAACCAACAACCTATCTACCAGAGTACTGAATAATGCAGGAAATATTTGTTAAAGGAAGGTAGCGAATGAATGGAATCATATGCTCTGACTTCTGGGCCCAGCTCAACTATTATTGCTTGCTCCCACCATTTTAGTAGTACAGTCATTAGAGTCAGGAAGATCTAGATTCAAATGTAGCCTTGGATATTAACTAGCTGTATGACTGGGCAAGTCACAGAACTTCTGTTTGCCTCAGTTTTCATCAACTCTAAGACCAGGATAATAATAGCACTTACTTCATAGACTTGTTGTAAGGATCAAACAAGACAATATTTGTAAAGTGTTTAGCCAGTACCTAGCTCATAGTAGGTAATTATATAAAATGTTATCAAAAAGTCGTTGTCAAAAGTAGAGAAAGCATGTGAATCACAACATAGTATTTTTACCTTTTTTTTCTTGTTTGCTTGCTTTTTGTTTTCTTTCTAATTTTTTTCCTTTTTGACCTGATTTTTCTTGTGCAGCATGACAATTGTAGAAATAAGTATAGAAGAATTGCACATGGTTAACATATATTGGATTACTTGCTGCCTAGGGGAGGGGATGAGGAAAGGGAGAGAGAAAAATTTGGAACACAAGGTTTTGCAAGGGTGAATGCTGAAAAACAATTTTGTGATGTAAACTGTGTTCTTGATTGTGATCTCCCCCTGATCATGGGGGAGAGGGCTGGAGAGACCCCAAATCTCAAAAACCTTCCTGTTGAGATGGGAGGAGTCCCACCCTCCATTCAAAAACTTCACTTTCAATTCAATTAGGTTAGATATTCAAACTGTTCCATTTGCCTGGGGCTAGAAAAGTTCCATAAAACCAAGGAGCTCTAAACCCATCCATAACCTAGCAGGCCTCCTCCCACTGACAAGATTCTGTTCTTTTCAGTGAAATAAACTTGTCTCCTTTTACCACAGACTGCTTACCTCATTCAGTAGGGATTCTTAGATTCTTCAGGAAGCCTTCGAGTGGCCAAAAGGGGATCCCACACCATCCCCTCTCTCATATACCTCATCATTTGCATGTATTTTGAAAATAAAAAGCCATTTTTTTTTAATTTAAGAGTTGAGAAAAGTGGATGGGGGCCCTATAAGGAGAAAGGAGAAATGAGTTACCAGGAGCTCACCTTCAAATTTATCTTCCCAAAATCTTCAATGGGTGAATATTTACCTGACCTAAGCTAGACATTGCTCACAACAGCTAAAAGTAATCACTAGCTTTAAAGTGCTTAAAGCACTTTATGTGTTATCTCATTGGATACTCACAACAACTCTGTAAGGTGATATTATTATCTCCACTTTACAGAAAAGGTAACTGAGGCTGAGAGATGTTAAGTGACTTCACACAGCTAGCCAGAGGCAGAATCTGAACTCTGCCCTTCCCAACATGAAGTCTAGGAGTTTCATTTGGAGACTGTTATGCCATCTAACTGCCTCTGCAGCACTTTATGCTCAACCACAAAATGATGCTGACACAGTCTATTTCACACAGATACACAGACATATTGTACCCTGGAGGAAAACCAGCATAGACAAGACACCCAAAGAAATGCCCTGACCTTGGTTCCAGGCCAGATCTGACTCAGGCAGGCCTCTGCCCACTGGCAAGTTTGGTACTAGAACAGAATGAGACCCTTCCTTGTAGGCCATCCAAACAGTTGAGGTCCTTGTTAACTCTATGAATAAGTCTGAGATCCTGTCTCTATCCATTTATGTCCAGTTGTACATGTGCCTGTATGAATGTCGGTGTGTAGCCATAGCATGGAAAGAACATTCAGCAAGGACCCAATATTGTCCCAAATTGTCTGCCCCCTACCAAAAAAAAGAAGAAGAAGAAGAAGAATCTCTGCTCTCCTCCCTCAAATAATATCTGTCCTGTCCTACTTTCAGATTCCTTTTGGAGACTCAGCATCTCAGGAAACTTTCTCTGATTCACCCCACCCACCTCTTCATTCATGCTGCTTCAGCATTAAGAGACACTGTTCCCACTGGCTCAACTTCTTCACAGTTGTGTCTCTCTTTCCTATGTCATGAGCTGCCTGTGTCTTGGGTGTGCATGTATCTTATCTTCCCCATCAACAGAGAATTCCTAATGTCCTCCTCCTTCATGTCTTCCCTCGTCATCCAACATAGGCTTATACCTACAGGCCAGTGAAAAGAAATTGAATTAACCCATCAGTATGGGATCCAATTTGGCTTTGGACATTTGCTGGATATGTTAAGTCTGTGGGTTCCCTCAACTCGAAAGGTGGGAAGTAATACTTGATGCACCCAAATCACAGAGTTGTTTTGAGGCTTGAATTGTAAGTCAAGTGCTTAGTAGATTTGAAAGTCTTCTCTATGGCCTGATTTCATAAATATAGAGGTCATGGGTTGTATTAAAAGGGCTTGGGAATTGGGGGAAAGACTTTTTTCCATGTCACTCCAAAGGGTAGAACTGATAGGTGGAATTTCATGAGGCCATAGAGATCATTTATTCTGACAGCCTCATTTTACAAACTGAAGGCAGATATAACAAGAACTTTCAAACAGTGAGAGCTCTCTAACAATAGAGGGATTTGTCCCGTGAAGAAATGAAATCCCTGTTCCTAGGGAGGGTCTCTAGGGTTAGAATCCTTCAAACTGTACCTGCCATCTAGGAGAAGGGGTGGGAGGAAGGAGGGAAAAAATTGGAACAGAAAGTTTTGCAAGGGTCAATGTTGAAAAATCACCCATGCATATGTTTTGTAAATAAAAAGTTTTAATAAATTTAAAAAAAAAAATCCTTCAGATTGGAAGGGACCCTATAAAACATCCAGTCTAGTTTTCTCTCCCTCTTCTTCTTATAGAATACTTTGGGTATTTCAGGAACTATAGAGAAGGTACTCTAGAAACATGAAGAAAGAAGGAAAAATAGATGAACAGGCTGGAAGGTGTGTGTCATTACTCCTGTCCAGAATCAATCATGATCCTAAGCTCTGACTGGTGAGCATTGTGGCTTATCTGGCCATCTTCATGTCATTTGCCCCTCATGTGTCCTACCCCCTAGTTCTAGCTCTGAGTGATCCAATTAACAATTTCTGGCAAAAGACATATCAGTTTTCTCCAAATACCCACCATTTCCTCTGACTTCCCTTTTAAAACACTCCTCCCTGGCTACCATTCCCCAGTATGTGTTGTCTTCCTCTATTAAAGGTAAGTTCCTAAAGGATAGAGATTGCCTTGGTTTCTTCTGATTATATCCCCAGTACTTAACACAGTGGATGGCATATAGTACTGAGTGGATGATTTTTCATTAATTCATCCATAGCAAGAAGGGACCTCAGATCCCTCTGATCCAACTCTACCATTTTGCAATAAAAAATAAAAAATTAAAAAAGCTAGCAGGAAGAGGTAAGTGACCCAGGAAGTAGTTAGAGGTAAGTTGTGAAACCAGGGCCTACAAAGCCAGTATTCTTTCCATGATACTATAAAGTTCCTTGTTAGTGAACATAGATCCCTTCCTAGCACTGAGTGAGAATGTGCAAGTCACCAAAAACTGAACTGAGGCCCAAAGCCCAGACCAAAAGCTCTCTCTCCATTGAGGCCAGTTCCAATGATCTTGTGATTAAGAGATCCATCTGCACGAAAAGAGAGGACTGTGGGAACTGAGTGTGGATCACTTAGTTTTGTTGTTGTTATTTGCTTGCATTTTGTTTTCTTTCTCATTATTTTTCCTTTTTGATCTGATTTTTCTTGTGCAGCAAGATAATTGTATAAATATGTGTATATATATATATATATACATATATATATATATATAGGATTTAACATATATTGGATTATTTGCCATCTAGGGGAGGGGGAGGGAGGGGGAGAAAGGAGGGGAAAATTTGGAACACAAGTTTTTGCAAGGATCAATGTTGAAAAATTATCCAGGCATATCTTTTGAAAATAAAAAGCTTTAATAAATAAATAAAAGTACTCTCTCTCTCTCTCTCTCTCTCTCTCTCTCTCTCTCTCTCTCTCTCTCTCTCTCTCTCCCCCCCTCTCTCTCCCTCTCCAAGTTAGAACCTAGACCAATAGATTGGAGACTGCAAAAGGTGCATGTATGTTGGTCCCATGCCATAGTTCTAACAAAATCTTTGCCACTTGTTACCATTCCCACAACCACTCTAGTTTTACTCCATTGGACCTGGATGTGTGGACCTGTGATCTTGATGGCTAAATTTGGAAAATTATGCAGAGGTCTCTAAATCTATGAGAGAACTAGAACACAGCCCCAGGGCAGAACCAGAGATCAGGACAAAATTTAGATCAGCCAGATGGAACTCTGGACTTCAGTGAAGAGGGGGAAGGGAAGACAAGTGAAAGACAGAGAGGCCTTCAACAGAAGAAGAGTATGGAAGAATTTGGGATGAGGGGGAAAACAACAGCTTACATTTATATAGGGCTTACTACAGGTCAGAACTGTGCAAAATGCTTTATAATTATTATCTTGTTTGATCTTCAAAACAGCAACCACAAAAACCCTGGGAGCTAAGTGCTATTATTACCTCCATTCTACAAATGAGGAACTGAAGCAAATGTTAAATGACTTGCCCTAAATCTGAGGCCAAATTTGAACTCAGGTCTTCCCCCACCCTTAGCTGACAAAGCTAAAAAGACAAAAAAAAAAAAAAAAAAAAATCAGATTAGTCCTGGAATCAGAAAGATCCAAATTCAAATCCTTCTTCTGATACTCTCTGAGTCTGTTTCCTTTACTATGAAAAAGTGGAGCTTGTGGTGTCCTTTAAGGCACTTTTCAGCTCCAATCCTAATGATTCTATGAACTCTTGTTCATAGTGTTTTCCTAAACCCTGCAGGTGGGAAATCAGAATGGAGTCTGGGGCTGCCCATTAACTCTGCCACAGATCAATATAGAGAAAGTAAAGAGCCATCTTAATCATATCCCTCAAATACCTAAAGGGCTCAGACACACAGAAAGGCAACCTGATGATTTCGGTCTCCTCTACAAACAGGAAAGATGCTCTAAATGCAATATGAGGGACTATAGTCAGACTTGAGAAAGAACTTCCTGTCAGGAAAAAGTGATGGGTTTCCAAATAAGCAAAGGAAGTAAGTGATAGAATCATTTAATATGAGAGTTTTCAAATTGTCTTCTCCAGCATAGCATGGAATAGGATTCTGCCCAAAGGCAGAGGAATAGACTGAATGACCTTTCATAGACTACAATAGCCAAAGGAGTCTGAGGCTATGAGACAGGTGGGACTCAGCTCTTGCCACATGCTATCCCTGCCTTTTCTTTCTGCATTCAGCAACACAGAATTGCCTAGTCAGCCACCCTAGCAAATCACCATTTGGTGAAATGGGTTGGGCTGGAAGCTTCCAGTTAATTAAGAAAAGAAGCCAAGAACCCAGGACAGAGAGCTCAGCAGCATAGCAGGAGAAG